>CM069456.1:52009949-52130222 GCA_035610835.1 Ophiura sarsii | reverse complement strand
CAATGACACTTGATATATACACTCGTAAAGGCCTAAGGCAACACATGTCTGTATCCTTGGTACCAACAGTACATAAGGGCGCACAGCACTAAATCACTCCTCGTTTTGTGTAATGATAGTAAGTTCCGGCAAAAACAAAAAAACGATTTGTGATTAATGGGGTCCTTTGGGAATCAGTTTGTGGGCGTGAGGGTAGCATTTCATAATTAAAATGAAAGATAATCTCTTGTACTTTGATCAGGATATTGCAAAATATTGATTTTCGATGGTATCGAAAATTTATCACGTGGATGAACACACGTAATCGGAGGCGGTTAGAAGGCGAGCGTCCGGGCTGAAAAATAGGGCGTGGCTCTGTTTAAATGATCATATCGTAAAATCTAATTGGAAAGGGTATCTGTTCTTGACGATTTTATGAAATTTTAATACTTGTTTGTTAGAATAAAGCATACGAGACATTCCAAAAAGAGTTAACTACGGGCCCAAAATAGCTCTTATTTAGCCCTAATTTACATGTAATCAATGGGCGGTTTATTTAGTGCTGTGCCCCCCATAAAGTCTGTTCATTTATTGGCAAAATATGTTTATATCTTGATATCTCGTCTATTATTTCTTAAAATGTTGAACAGCCAATATAACAATTATATAAAGTGGAATGTGTTTTCTAAGGCTTGTACTGAATACTCACGTCACGTCACGTCACGTCACGTCACGTCACGCTGTGTTTATAAATCACGCGATGGTGTTTATAAATCACGCGATTGGTGTTTATAAATCACGTGATTGGTGTTTATAGATCACAGTAGTGTTAATCACACTTCACACGATTGGTGTTTATAAATCACGCGATTGGTGTTTATCGTCACGTCATGTTAAATCTGTACCGTACTGAACTAGTAATACCTGTACACGGTCTCAGGTTATAAATGCATCCGGGCCGGGGCTGTCACGTATACATTTATGGAAGGTTTTACTATACAGCATGAGTTTGCTTCATTGAATCAAATACTTGTAGTATACAATTAACGTTGCATTTTATACACTGCACAATGGCCCGGGCACATGGTACATTGTGCCATCCATGGTCAGCTGTCTGCAGGTGATCAGCTCGCTCTACAACCGAAGGTCGCGGGCGGCACACTTTCAGAAGTTGATAACTTAAGAGCAATGGACTCTACCGATGGAAGATAGGGTCGGCCACGGGCCCGAGATAGATTTTCTTTATACTTTCATATTTGATAGACCTTAACCCGAAACTAACATATCTGGAAATATTTTGAAAAATAATCCTTGTTACCCATGGCAATAGCCAAAATGGCATTTTCGGACGATTATTGCCATTTTGGCATTTTTAATCTTTCAAATTTCATATTTTGAAGCCTGCGTAACTATTGCACCCAATGGTCATGATTTCTTTTCATTACAAGCTCTGGGTAGATAGATACTTAAATGCTTCATTGAATGTATCCAAAAAAAATTGCCAGGTGTCACGGAGGGTTATACCATTTATTTGAAATAGGGGTGTTTTTCAACTTTTTCAAAGTATGCAAATATACCAATTCTGCATAGCTTACAACCCATAAGGTAACGCTCCGATTTCAACGTGGACCATGTCATGATGAGATGAGACATTAGTCTTATCATAAATGTTAATTTGAGTTTGGGGAAAATACTTCCTGTATATGCAGTGTTGCCAGACATTTTCACCAAAAATCACATTTTGTTCAAAATCAAATCCACTTTTTTATTCTATTTAATGATATGAGACTGGAACTTATATCATTCACAGCTAAGTTTTAACAATGGGATGTATGTGTTAGACCACTAGAAACTCAAATCTAGTATTTTTTGCTTTGTTTACATACTTTAAAACCAAAATGGCCGCCAAATGATATGGTCAAAAGTGGGTCAAAATTCCATACAATAGCATAATATCAACCGAAATGTATGATACAAATATAATTTTAATGATGGGGTGTATGTGTTAGACCACAAGTAACTCATATCCATTATTTGTACTCTGTTAATAAAGTTCAAAATCCAAATGGCTGCCAAAATGGCCCCCAAAATAGTTCCTAAAGTGGCTGCAAAATTGTCAAATTCCATAAAATGAGATAATATCAACCTAAATGTATGATGAAGAATAATAGTTTTAATGATGGGATGTATGTATTAGACCACTAGTAACTCATATCTAGTAGTTTTGCTTTGTTAACACACTTAGAAATCCAAAATGGCCCCCAATATGTGGTCCCAAAATGGCTGAACAAATTGTCGAAATTCCATAAAATGGTATAATATATCAACCAAAATATATGATGAAAGTATGAAAGTATAGTTTTGAAAATATAAGGATTGGTATGTATTAGACCACTAGTAACTCATATTCAGTATATTTGCATTGTAATAACATACTTTAAATCCAAGATGGCCACCAATATGGTCGCGTAAATGTACAAATAGTGTACAATTATCCACACAAAAAATTGCAAGAGTGCATATTACATCACATTCACCAAATAGTATGGTTCAAAACTGCCTAAGCTTTTGCTTTTAGATTATAAGGCCCACCTCTATGACAATTTTGACTCTCTGTATCACTTTCCAAAATGGCTTCAAAAGTGGTTAAGTTGATGTTAAATGACCTAAAACAATTGTTTTGTATTGGTAAATTGACCATACACTTATATGTAATAATACCAATACCCCCAAATCTAATAAGACAGCATTCAATATATGTCTATGATAAAGCCTAGGGGCTGTAGATCTAGTTTGAGTATTTTTAAATATATATAAGATGGCTGCAAACGGTTAAAAATAACTGAAAAACAGTATTAGTCTTATTGTTAGTGTTACATTAGATATGAACAAAAGATTATATCTATGGATTTTTAATCCACCCAGTAAACGTAACTGTATGTAACAAGGTATGATTGTATCCATATCTTGATCAATTGGGTGGCCACCTGTGTCCTGTGGTAATTATTTGACCATTTGGAGGTAATTTTTATTGACCATTAGGGGTAAGTTTAATAAAATGGTCATTATAATGCCCATGCTTAATAACATCACATTGTCAAAATGGAGTCCTATACCATTTAAGTATACCTTGTCACATATACAAATACGTTTACTGGATGGATTAAAAAGCTGTAGATATAATCATTTGGTCATATCTAATGTAACACTAACAATAAACCTAATACTATTTTTCAGTTATTTTAACCTTTTTGCAGCCATCTTGGATGGATATTTTAAACTACTCAAAGCTGTATAGATCTACAGCCCTTAGGCTTTATCATACATGTAAGATATAGTGAATACTGCCCCATTACCATTTGGGGGTATTGGTATTACATAGTGCATGTGGGTACAAAACCATTGTTTTAGGTCATTTAACATCAACTTATCCATTCTGGCAGCCATTTTGGAAAGTGATACTGAATCAAAATTGTCAGAGGTGGGCCTTATTTCTAAAGCAATAGCTTAGCAGTTTAGAATAATACTATTTGGTGAATTTGATGTAATATACACTCTTACAATATCTATTTTGGATTATCATACACTCATGTAGACTATTTTTTACATTTACAGCGGCCATTTTAGTGGCCATCTTAGTTTTAAATTATGTTATTACAATGCAAATATACTGGATATGAAGTTACTAGTGGTCTAATACATTATACATCCCAATGTTTAAAACTATACTTTCATCATACATTTTGGTTGATATTATCCCATTTTATGGAATTTGAACAACTTGTTCAGTCATTTTGGGACCCATTTTTGGGGCCATTTTGGATTTTCTAAGTATGTTAACAAAACACAAATACTAGATATGAGTTACTAGTGGTCTAATACATACATCCTCATCATTAAAACTATATTTTCATCATACATTTCGGTTTGATATTATGCTATTTTATGGAATTTTGACCAGTTTTGACCAGTTTTGGTCATTAATTTGATTTAATTTGGCGGCCATCTTAGTTTTAAATTATGTTATTACAATGCAAATATACTGGATATGAGTTACTAGTGGTCTAATACATTATACATCCCAATGTTAAAACTATACTTTCATCATACATTTTGGTTGATATTATCCCATTTTATGGAATTTGAACAACTTGTTCAGTCATTTTTGGGGACCCATTTTTGGGGCCATTTTGGATTTCTAAGTATGTTAACAAAACACAAATACTAGATATGAGTCTCTAGTGGTCTAACTCATACATCCCATTGTTAAAACTATACTCTGATCATACATGTTGGTTTAAATATGCCAATATATAGAATTTTGGCGGCCATTTTGGCGGCCATCTTGGATATAGGTGTGTTAACAAAGCAAAAGTCTGGATATGAGTATCTAGTGGTCTAAAACATACATCCCACTATTAAAACTATTAAAACTACACTTTCACCATACAATTTGATTGCTTATGTCATTTTATGAGATTTGACCAGTTGTGGCGGCCATTTTGGACGCCATCTTGCATAACCCCTTAGCATTATGAAAATATTGTTGGTAACATCCTGATTATGTCTTAGGATCATGATAGGAAGTTAACAAAAGTTGGTTTGGGGGAGGCCTTGGGGTGCACACTTACCCTTTGTAGATACCCGACTAATATCTAAGACTAATCCCTCAGATCATATTCAAATTGGTAAAGCCAGCCCGTAGCCAAGGTGTATGGCAAGTCAAACGTGTCATAATAATGTAATTATTTGTATTTAGTTGTATTTGTAGTCTTTACATGTTTTTTTTAATACTACTGTGGTTTACCTTTTCCTAATGTTGCATGTAAAGTTGATTTTTCATTTCCGTAGTATTTAACTTACGGTAAGATTTATATTGATTTTTTTTAGTAAATAGGTAAAAGACTGGCAACACTGTTTTGCTTTCCACAAACACAAATAAACATTTTGGGGTGAACACCAATTGATTTACAATTAATATGTGATTACAATGAGTACACATGACAACATATTTGGGGTTATAAGGGTTTTTCACGTTAAAAACGTAATCTGTAATCATATTACTTGCTATGGCAACACCCGTTAAGTTAATGACTGGCAACACTGACCATTTAAAATGATCAAATTTATTATAATATCAAATTTTCTTCTAATTAACATCTCGCTGTGAATTTAAGGTTCCGGTTTCATATCATAAACACAGCGAAACATGCGTTAGCTTTTGAAGGAATTGTGAAATTTTGTGAAAATATCTGGCAACACTGCATATTCAGGAAGTATTTTCCCCAAATTCAAATTAACATTTTTCATAAGACTAATGTCTCATCTCAACATGACATGGTCCACGTTGAAATCGGAGCGTTACCATGTGGGTTGTAAGATATGCAGTTTTGGTATATTTGTATACTTTGAAAAAGTTGAAAAACACCCCTATTTCAAATAAATGGTATGACCCATCATGATATCCCATATTTATGTCTATGCACTCACTGAAGCATCTACATATTCACCTATTCAGCTTATATAAAGAAAATATTTCATATACTTTTTGTCTATTAGAAATAGATGCTTACAAATTTGATAATTTGTGAGGTTAAAAAGGCAAAACTTTTTTGGGGGTAGGGGTGTGCCGCACAGGTTCTCAAAAGGGCCCGGGGCTATAGAACTGAACTGAGTGGATTTTATGATGAAAAATAGGGTCTTAGGAACTGATTTTGTCAAAAAAGTAGGTTTGAGAACTGGCCCATAGTTCAATTTTGATTAGCAAGAACGCAAATTTTTGATTTTTTTTTGGTTTTAGAACGCAAATTTTTCGAAGAATTGGGGTTTTGGAACGCAAAATTTCGCGATTTTTAAATTTTCAATAGAATGGGGGTCTTAAGAACTGATCCAGGCTCAAAAGGGGGTCATAAGAGCTAGCAGCAGAGGGTGAAAAAGCTAGGGGTCTTCAGCGCGGCACATACCTATACCCTTTTCCAATGTCAGTGCCCTCCCCCCCCCCCCCCCCCTGGCCTCGGACATGAGAAAAGAATAGTCTTGATCCAATCTCATTTGCCAAACCAATATGAAGGAGTAAGGGACGTTCAAGCATGCTCCTCACACTTCTCACTTTTAAAGCTAGCTAGATTGATAATTTCTACTCAGATACTCAGATAGGCCTATTCAAAATAAAAATAGACCCAAACAGCCTCCTGCCAAACAGTTATCAATTTTCGGGGGGAAATGGACCCATATGTTTACTGGTGACCCATAATTAATTGTCCTATATATTAGAAAACTTACCAAAGGATTTACCAAAAATGGCTTTGAAAAGGGGTTATTCAGTTTGACCAGAAGGTGAAAAATGGGACTTGGCGGAACATCCACGTACCGGTAACCTCTTATCCTATAAGTAGTACCTCCCACCCTCGGATTTTTTGAGAGAAAAAACGCTTATGAAAAGGAGAAACGCTTGGCTACTACGCATAGGCCTAGACAGTTTCCTTCTTTCAATATCATGTTAACTTTCCCAAACAGTCACATTTTACCAAAATAATGACGGTTTTCTTTGAAAAGTGGCACTTTTCAACGATTTGGAAATTATTGACTGTTCATGCATGATGATCATTTATATTTCATTTCAAATAGAAAGCCAAAGAAAGAAGTTTTTTTTTCATTTTAATTTAAATAAAGACACTTAAAATGATTTTTTAAAACGCACTGGAGATCAGTATTTGTAAGTTAGGCCCAGGCCCGTAAGCAGGATTTTTTTAGGGGGGGGGGGGGGGGGGCGTATTTTTTTGAAAAGGTACATTGGTACCCAAAGAATCGTAAAAGGTTGCCCCCAATTTTTTTTTAGTCATTAGGAATTAAAAGTTATGAAGCAAAGGTTTTTTTCAAAAATTCGACGAGGGCGCGGACGATATTGTAATATTTTACCGTTAGCCTAATTTCGTCAATTCCTAAGACGTTGAAGGCCATGGACGGTCAATTTCACGCACCTGGTCTTGTTTATGTATGATCTGGCGCTGATATAAACAATAATGTTTAGAGCTCGATAGTTCTTGCCCGGGGCGGTGGTTCTTCTACCAAAATCATACATGGATGTGCCCCGGATGTGCCTTTCAGACTTGAAATTCCGACTTTCAATACCTGCTTTGAAACACCCGGTCGGTATAATCTGAGACGAATATACCTGAGGTATTCGTCTCAGGTATAATCAAACTTGGTGAAATGTCTACCGATCAATATATCCCTTGTCAATGTCATTTTTTTACGTATTTACAAATAACAGAAGGTAAGTAGAAAACTTTGGGTTCTCAAATGTGTATTTTAACCAATTGGTTTTTCAAAAGGTGTATTTTACCCGGGGGGGGGGGGGGGGGGGGGGGGGGGGGGTACTCACGTATATTGGCCATACGGGTATGTGCGGCTGGCAAGGATCACGCCTTCCGGTCGCTCCTTAAGACCCCTTTTCATCCATTGGCAGTTCCCTTAGACCCCAAATTCAACCAAAAATCATAAAATTTGTGAAAAACTTATGAATTTGAGTTATGTAGCCTCAAATTTGGCCTAAATTCAGTTCATAAGGCAAAATTGTGCCTAAAATTCAGTTTATAAAACACAATTTTGTATAAGAATTCAGTTCTCTGAGACCCCAATTTCGGCGACCATTCAGTTCGGTAAGCCCCTGTTTTGGTGCCCGTTCAGTTCGGTAAGCCCCTGTTTTCAGACTGCCCAGCCGCACACCCCTACCCAGTCAATAGTTAGGTCACCCAATCCCTATATAAAAGCTATGAAGATTGTTAGACGGGGTCAGTAGTCACAAACATGCACAAACACAATAGTCGAACGACCTTGCTATTGTCAAAACTCCCTACACAGAGGACTGCAGTGCAAATCTGTATGATGTTCGCCATGTAATGTCTATGGCGCCTAATGGCGGATTTCATTCCGTGGTATGAAGCTATGAAGTTTCCGTGGTCTTCGCTATCTCCAAGCAGATAGAGCAATACGTACACGGAATTTTTTGTAGACGAGGGTTCATTTCATGATTTGGTGAGGTTTAGAATGAGTTAGGATTCCTGTAATTTCGAAGACCACAGATTTTCAAAACGTGAATTTTCCAACATTTTACGACATAAATTTGGTCACAAAACGTGTTTAATACTATACATTTTACCGATCTGCAGATGATATTGACCCTCCTCTAAAATTCTACCTGATTTTTAGCACGTTTCTCAGTTTTTGAGATGCCCTAATAGACCATTTTCCGAAGCTATATCTAGCAAATATTGCAGTCACTTATACTCCATTGTTTTCTTGCGTATAACAAAATATGACATGCAGCGTGACCTCCCTACTGACTGTACCCTCTTCAAATTCGAGTACCCCTCGGTGTAAATTAATCAGTCTGAACTTCGGATATTTGAAATCCATGCAGCAGTTATTGAATGTCAGGCCTTTTTTAAGGGGGTATCAATAAATATATCTGACAAAGTACACCCTCTATAATACCATCAACTAACGGGTATTAATATAAACTTGTCTGATTACCCGTCGATATACCAAATTTCGCGAAACACCCCAAAAGGCATGCACATACCACTACATAGTGAGTACCCCCCGTTACAACTCCAGACTCGTTGCGGGATCAACCATAAATATAAATGTTGTTTTGATTCTGATTGTTGGATTGAACCAGGGCCACGTGGCACGCTAAAATATCAAGTGGCAGCTACGCAATTTTACTACCGTTAATTACACTGATGCGTAAGAGCTGCTGCTATTGCTTACATTACACAGCTGCAAAAACTCGAGGTCAGTCGATACTATAGCCTACTTCCATAGTCGAAGCAAAGATGTCTAGAAAATTACCCTGAATGGCCGCCTAAATTTAATACGTCGTGGAGGTGAACGTAACGTTTTAGTCTAAGGTTAATACAAAACAAATTATCATAAATAAATAAGAGCAAATTTATAAAATTGTCAACTTCTTGCCGAAATATTTTTAAACACCAAAAGTGTGAAGCGTGATTCACGTGAACGTGATAAACACAAATTACGTGATTAATAAACACCAGCGTGAAGTGTGCTAAGTGTGATTAACACCAATTGCGTGACGTGACGTGACGTGACGTGACGTGACTATTCGGTACAAGCCAATCGGGCACGGGTATTAATATAAACTTGTCTGATTACCCGTCGATATACCAAATTTCGCGAAACACCCCAAAAGGCATGCACATACCACTACATAGTGAGTACCCCCCGTTACAACTCCAGACTCGTTGCGGGATCAACCATAAATATAAATGTTGTTTTGATTCTGATTGTTGGATTGAACCAGGGCCACGTGGCACGCTAAAATATCAAGTGGCAGCTACGCAATTTTACTACCGTTAATTACACTGATGCGTAAGAGCTGCTGCTATTGCTTACATTACACAGCTGCAAAAACTCGAGGTCAGTCGATACTATACTTCCATAGTCGAAGCAAAGATGTCTAGAAAATTACCCTGAATGGCCGCCTAAATTTAATACGTCGTGGAGGTG
Organism: Ophiura sarsii; assembly: GCA_035610835.1. Classification (NCBI taxonomy): domain Eukaryota; kingdom Metazoa; phylum Echinodermata; class Ophiuroidea; order Amphilepidida; family Ophiuridae; genus Ophiura; species Ophiura sarsii. The sequence goes on along the minus strand of CM069456.1, from coordinate 52,120,709 downwards.
AACGTAACGTTTTAGTCTAAGGTTAATACAAAACAAATTATCATAAATAAATAAGAGCAAATTTATAAAATTGTCAACTTCTTGCCGAAATATTTTTAAACACCAAAAGTGTGAAGCGTGATTCACGTGAACGTGATAAACACAAATTACGTGATTAATAAACACCAGCGTGAAGTGTGCTAAGTGTGATTAACACCAATTGCGTGACGTGACGTGACGTGACGTGACGTGACTATTCGGTACAAGCCAATCGGGCACGGGTATTAATATAAACTTGTCTGATTACCCGTCGATATACCAAATTTCGCGAAACACCCCAAAAGGCATGCACATACCACTACATAGTGAGTACCCCCCGTTACAACTCCAGACTCGTTGCGGGATCAACCATAAATATAAATGTTGTTTTGATTCTGATTGTTGGATTGAACCAGGGCCACGTGGCACGCTAAAATATCAAGTGGCAGCTACGCAATTTTACTACCGTTAATTACACTGATGCGTAAGAGCTGCTGCTATTGCTTACATTACACAGCTGCAAAAACTCGAGGTCAGTCGATACTATACTTCCATAGTCGAAGCAAAGATGTCTAGAAAATTACCCTGAATGGCCGCCTAAATTTAATACGTCGTGGAGGTGAACGTAACGTTTTAGTCTAAGGTTAATACAAAACAAATTATCATAAATAAATAAGAGCAAATTTATAAAATTGTCAACTTCTTGCCGAAATATTTTTAAACACCAAAAGTGTGAAGCGTGATTCACGTGAACGTGATAAACACAAATTACGTGATTAATAAACACCAGCGTGAAGTATGTTAAGTGTGATTAACACCAATTGCGTGACGTGACGTGACGTGACGTGACGTGACGTGACTATTCGGTACAAGCCTTTTCTAACACCCTTTCCTTTACCCGATTCACTTTGTTATAATAATATGAACTGTAAAATAGCACCGCACACAATTCACGGGGTTCCCACATCTACTTTAGGTTTACAAAAAAACCTGAACCTGATATAAATAAAACACTGTATCAATTCGGGTATGTCATATCAACATACTTGCTGGTATCAACATCCTGGAACATAAGTGTAGTAACAGGGCTCCTATAATGTATCACCCGTGGGGGGGGGGGGGGGGGGGGGGGGGGGATATGTGCCGCCAGCAAATTGAAAATGGACCCAAACATTTACCAATTTTCGAGGGAAAATTGACCCATATAATATTAACCAGAGACCCATAATTTTCCTACAGATTTTGCGTAAATATCTGTTAAAAATAGCAACTTAAAGCATTTTAGACCCATACATTTACCAAAAATGGCTAAGAAAGAGGGTCTTTCATTAGAACAAGACGGGTGAAAAAAGGGACCCTATCGTATCTCCCGGGGTGTTAGGGGGAGGCACCCCCCCCCCTTCCTCTTCCCCTTGACCGTGAAGAACAGCTCATTGACCGGGAAAAGTTCAAACCACCAGGCTAAAAGGTGGAAGCATTGGAAGTATCCGTAAATACACTGTTTGGGGTAGGTGCAAGAACACTAATTTGAGTCTCACCGGGAAAAATACCCCAGATACGCTGGCGTACACTCCACATAACCCTATTCGTACTTCCATGACCCTACGAACCAACAAGATTGTTCACGAGTGCAAGATTCATAGCAGCATGGTTAACGTTATTAGTGACATGTTGTATTTGTGGGGGCAGGAAGTATTTCTTAATACTTGGAAAAGTCATTACACCCATTGCTCATTTATCAGACGAGAATGAGCCACTTTCGTGTTATCAATTCTTTTTTAAATGTTTACCTTTGTAAGTACGGCAGCTTATTCACAATAGTTTTATATATATTATTGGTCACGTTATAGGCGAGTGACATGTTGTATTAGTGGGGGCGGAAAGTATTTCTTAATACTTGGAACTTAATACTTGGAACAGTCATTCCATCCAATGATCTATGCACTCATGAATATATTTGTAAGCTGAGACAGATTATTATAATAAAGTTTATAATAAAAGGGGAGGGAGGTACCCGGGGGAGGTCAGACTGCTTTGTACAGGGTGGGCAAAATATATAACCCACCGTACTCATCGGTATAACTTAGTAGTAAAATACAAGGATGAATTTTAAAACTTGAGCATGATCAATCAAATCACCTGATATCGATAGATTTGCCATAACCTTTGGAAATGTCTGTGCTTGATGGCCAACGGTCTTTTTTGTCTCACCCAATAGGCCCGTATGTATGGCATACAAAAACCCGTAATAATCCATAGCCCGAACTGCAGTAATCTCCAATAGGATAATACAATAACTGTTAGTAAGACAATCTATGTTTTTGTATTTCGCACGTAATGTACACCAGAATGTGTATCTAGAGTCTAGACAAATGGTTGCTTTTAGTATGTGTTTACAATGTACTGGACACCAACAACCATAATCCCAATAACCTGTTATTAATTAGATAGCATTCTGATAAAGTCGCCAACTTTAATAACACTTTCTTAAAACAATTATTAAATTAGTACGAAGTTGATGATAATTTAATTCATATGTGGTTAATATTCATATATGTCAAAAGTGCCTAATATCTATCAATTGGAATATATTTTACGCATTTTTTTAAACATACGAGGGGCATCTCCGAGTCATAATGATTTTTGGAAAAGTGTGCTTATTGCATGGAGGGATTGTGCTTCAAAACTCAACCCTGTAAATAGGGAACAAGTTTTGTGTTCCAGTATTTGGAATAATAGTAATATTGTTGTAGGGAATAGATGTGTACTGTACAAAAGTTGGGAGAAAGTTGGTATCAAATATATTAATGATCTTCTTTCTACAGAAGGAGAGTTCCTATTACTTACATTCAAAATAAATATAATATCAAAATAAATTGTCTCCAATATCATGGGATGTAAAGAGCTATTCATGAAGCATTTTCCAATCTCCTTTGTAGTTCAAATACCACACTTCCAAATCCTTTTCAAGGTGTTCATACCAGTATGAGTCTTAAGGAATCCAAAGGTTGTAAACAATTTTATAACATTTTTATTACTGGATTAAAGGTTAAGTTTAAATGTACTGAAAATGGAACCATAAATTAGGTATATATTTAACAGAAAAAGAATGGTTGAATATTTATCAGTATAACTAGAAATGTACTCAGGAAGTTAAACTCCGTTGGTTCCAATTTCACCTTTTAAACAGAATCCTTTGTACAAATACCCTTTTAGTTAAAATTGGTAAATCGGTCAATCCAAAATGTAACTTTTGTAACGAAGTTGACGAAAACTTTGTTCAACTCTTTTGGGAATGTGAATTTACTATAAAGTACTGGAAAGACGTTCAAAACTGGATTAATAGCAATCTGGACACAAATAATATTCAGTTGAAAAAAGAAATGATCTTGTTTGGAAATTAACAGTACAAAGATTATGTTTTTAACAATATCTTATTAATTCTGAAATTCAATATTTACAAAAGCAGGATAAGTAAAGAAAAACCTTGTTTTAACCTATGGAAAGAAAGAGGTGATACATTTGTATGTCAACGAAAAAACTATTTATAATGCAGACCTGAAAAATAAAGCGTTCAATATCCGGTGGCATAAATGGACATCACTTTTTGAGAAATAAGATAATTAAATTGCCAATGTATGTTTATAAGAAAGAGGAAAAAATACACTGTCTCTGTATAAATTTACCTTGTTTATTTACAAAATACATTCAATCTAATAACATTTGTTCATACATGATGTACCCCTTGGTAAATATAATTTGTATCACCACATGACTGTATATTTGAATTGTTTTATGATGTATGTGATCTTTTCAGCGAAAGAAATGATAATAAAAAACTATAAATGAAAAGAAGAAAAAGAAATCTCCGAAAACACGTGTCAGTAAAATAAACTTACGATACTTACACTGTAAGTCTTTCTCTTTTCTCACAGAAAATTTCGAACACGTACACTGAAAAAATAAAAGGTTTCTAGACACCTTTTCGGGTGTCCAGTTTGGGTTCTGAGGCGCTACCAAAAATGTGTCAAAGTGACACATTTCGAAAGTCTTGATGACTCCTTTAGGAGTTTCTGGTGACACCATAAAGGTGTCAAACCCATTTGAGGGGGTTTAATTTGACCCCAATAATGGTGTCGGCAGATCCATTAAAGGTGTCAACGGATACCTTTACAGTGTCAGGGAATCCATTAAAGGTGTCAGGGGATACCTTTAAGGAGTCTTAATGATTCTTATAATACTCTTAAAGGTGTCCCCCGACACCGACACCTTTAATGGTCCTCCTGAAACCTTAAAGGTGTCCCTTGACACCATTATTGGGGTCAAATTCCACCCTCTCAAATTAGGTTTTTATAGTGTAGTAATTTTGATGGAAAGGTATCTATAAATATAAAGAAAATAGTATAACAATATGTACTCACAAAACTATTTATCATTGCATCAAAGGATGTTATGATGAGCACGCGCAGATACTGGGGCATCGGACGCCCCTGTAAAAGTAATTACAGGTAGACTTAATACAGTCTCTGGAAGCATGACGCTCGTATAATAACTCTTCTAAGTGTGCACCGGCACTATCGTTAATCGGAATTAAAATTACTCCGTTAAGAATAACGAGATGTCCACATACTCTCAATCAATACAGTCAAGGCGGGCACCGCGCTCACAGATCCCATCACAATAAAGGAGATAATTATTATAAGAGCCAGCTCTTATAAGAGCCAGTCACCATATTATGGTCACGTCAAAGAGCAGACCTGAAATATTAAAATGAACATTAATAAAACACATAATTATAACCAAGGCTGCAGGGTTTTGAGCAAGGTCACAGGTCATAATTGCCGATTGTATGGCTCTCAGTTATGTGGAGAAAGTGGTCTCAAAGAGGCTCCCTCCGCCACATCAATTTGGCAAAATCAAATGTTTACATACATGTCGTTGGCAATGATAATTGTATTAATCATGATGATTATGTGTTTTATTAATGTTCATTTTAAAATTTCAGGTCTGCTCTTTGACGTGACTGGCTCTTATAATATTCACTTTATTGTGATGGGATCTGTGAGCGCGGTGCCCGCCTTTACTGTATTGATTGAGAGTATGTGGACATATATTCCAATTGATAGATATTAGGCACTTTTAACATAATGAATAATTAACCACATATGAATTAAATGATCATCAACTTCGTAGTTTAATAAATGTTTTAAGAAAGTGTTATTAAAGTTGGCGACTTTATCAGAATGCTATCTAATTAATAACAGGTTATTGGGATTATAGTTGTTGGTCTCCAGTACATTGTAAACAAATACTAAAAGCAACCATTTGTCTAGACTCTAGATACACATTCTGGTGTACATTACGTGCGAAATACAAAAACATAGATTGTCTTACTAACAGTTATTGTAATATCCTTATCCTATAGGAGATTACTGCAGTTCGGGCTATGAATTATTACGGGTTTTTGTATGCCATACATGATACGGGCCTATTGGGTGAGACAACAAAAGACCGTTGGCCATCAAGCACAGATATTTCCAAAGGTTATGGCAAATCTATCGATATCAGGTGATTTGATTGATCAGGGAAGTTCTTATCCTTAGTTTACTAGTAGTTTGTTTTGCTACAATTGTCGGTTTTAATTCATTAACAATTACAAGGAGTGGAATATAATATTGAATAAAGTGATAAGAAATCAATAAATTACCTAAATTTAGGAAATTCATATCATACCCCTACTCTCGGGTACAGGGTATAAACAGGACGCCATCTATCGATGCTACGGTTTTCATTTAAACTCATTTCCGCTGAGGGCGCAAACAAACACCGGTGTTATAGGCAGACGATGGTGGACATGATTTGCTTAAATTTGCCAATTCGTATTATCATGATTATTCTAATTTCACATTCCCAGTTTCATAATTGGAATATTATTAATGATTATGCCATTATATTTATGAATGCGCTTATCATATAGTTTGCCAATTCGTATTATCATAATATCACATTTCCAGCTACAACGTAATTAAATAATCCAAAAACCGACGGAGGAGTACAATGAGTTTAAGTATCGTTTCTGTCATATGACGAAATAAACTACTTTTCAGTATGCCAATTCTCTCAACGGCCTTATTTGACTCACCCAATAGGCCCGTATGTATGGTATAACACACCCGTAAGATTCCACACCATTGATTGCCGACGACAATCGGATGTTCTCTCTATTTTTGAAGCCTGTGGCCCAAGACTAATCATAAGTAATTAAGACAGGTACTTGTTGCCCCAAAAATGATTACAATTGGAATTTAATCATGATTTTAGGTCGACTAATATCTATTACCACAGTGCAAAAAAAGGAGTTTTCATTCCATTTTGTAGATTTTTGGGTGAATTTGATTGTACAAGTCATGTTCTGTCAATACAGGTTAATTTGTGGATGATAAATGAGAGCGTACACCAGCTGTCCAAAACCGGGGACTTATTTCTCGAAACTTTTAGGTTTACCCTATATCAATTGTGTACTTTAATTATCACAATTTCATGAACTAGAAGACAGACGTAAAATTGAAAAATCCAGAAAATCGACGTTCTTTAACATGTTTAACATTAAAAGTATAGGGAACCTATTTATTAGCGTGGAATCATAGATCCCTACTAATTGCAAATTGGTCATAACCATTACTTGGTTATTAAATACAGTGGCGTACCAGTTCGACCCTAAGGTTACACAAAATGATAGCGCGGCTGGGCTCTCTATTTCAGCGATTCTTAACATGGGTGTCCTTTTCACGGTCCTACGTAATACATGCTCGGAGCATGATGCTCCCACAAATCATCAAGTGTTTGGAATGTTACATCTCTTCACTTCTCCTAAGTTTCTTTTTGATTTTCTCTTATTTCCATTTATTTTCCCTTCCTTATCAACAATCTACAGTATTCTTCCCCTATCTCTCTTTCCTTCCTCCCCTTCATCTTTCTGTCCTTTTCCAATTCCTTCCATTTTATCTTCCTCTTCTCCCTTTCCATTCCTTTCCTTTTCTTTCACTTTCCTCTTTTCTCTTCCTCTTCTACCTTCCTTGCCCTTTCCTTCTCTTTTCTTCCCTGGTTTTGCTTTCTCTTCGGCTTCTTGAGGCAGGTAGTTTGAGCTAGCCTTCCGGGTCAAAGCCGCCATGGTTGGGGAAGGGGGGCACACGGGGCACGTACCCCCCGAGAGATACGCTACTGATTAAAACACTTACATGTTACATACTTTATTTTGAATTGTTTAATTCATATTCCAATTATTAAATTTTATAAACAGGATTTGCTACATTCAGTCAATAATAAAAACAAGCATCTGAAATGCAAAAAAAAAAAATCGTATGTATTGTATCTAACCATGCTATTATAATAATAATAATAATAATAAAACGCATTTTATAGCGCCTTCCATCAATAAATTGACCCCAAGGCGCTTTACACCATGATAAAAACATAAGCAAATTGACCAAAATATACAGTCATAAAAAGTATGGATAAAAACAATAGCATACACAACATAATATTATTACATACATTGGAAAGTATCATGAGCACCAATAATAATATGAGATGATACAATATAATGTAAATATACAATCATAATAACCTCGGTATTTGGCTATTACACCTGATTTGCAGTCTTAAATGGGATAAAACTGATGAAAACCATTTGCTCAATAATTTAACTGGGAAAAAGAGCAAAATTTACCATTTTTGGCATATTGTTAGGTAAAAACTGCATTTATGCTAAAATAATATAATCCCAAAGTATTTCAGAACCCGTTAAGTATTGCTTTTAGAGCGTATCCGTGTTGTTAATTGCCTGGCATAAATCTGGACGTTATTATTATTTTAAGTTAAACAACGGCGCCGTGCCTTTATTCTCTAAACATGGTACATAATTAGTCACTCTTCCCTATCATTGTATTGATATAAACACAATTATGGTACAGACATTTACTCACCCCCTCTTGTTTTATTATACGAACTATATATATAGACCCGACTTATTCCATACAAAATCCTTGAAGCATGCTTAATCTCTGCGAATTGCTTTGAGTTTGAAGGGCCGTGCGACCGTAATACTTCCGTAAATTCCCTTGAAGTTGAGTTCCGTCGTCTCATCTTCTTTAGTGAAGGTAAACTGATGTAGGAGATGGGTGAAGAAAATAAACATTTCCATCTTTGCTAGATTCTCCCCTAAACAGTTGCGCCGACCTGTAGTACGTGTGTAAATTGAAATACGGTAAAAAAGATTGTTATACCGTATTATGTTTTTAAATGTGATTGTGATACATGCACTTCTTAACATTATGTTTCAAGTTTTAGGCATATATGCGCTATTCTTTGCAAAAGTAATCTAAGCGAACGCGTACAATTTTGAAATACGCATGCGTCACGCACATTGCATGGTGCCCCCTGCTGCTCATTGGTGTGGCTAAAATAGTATACACATCAGCCTTAATGATCTTCCCGCATCGCATAGTATTTCAGCCTGTAACAATTTTGAACATGGAACCACCGTACAACTTTCAATTCTCATAGCCGTAGTTCACCATGTTCACGTAATACTGAAGCGATTTGAGATTGAACAGCACCAACAAGAAGCTGAAGTCCTAATGAATTTTGATTTTGAAAGAAGTATGGGAATCAGCAACGCGTAATAAATGTTAGTCTAGGGCCTGTAGTAAATCTAAATAGTCAATGCCATAAAAGTATGGAACGCATTTTGGGTTTTTAATAGAGATCAGAAAATTCGATCATTTTATCGCGAACATTTCATCGATCGTTTTATCGCGAACATTTCATCGATGAGTTTATCACGAACATTTCATCGATGAGTTTATCGCGAACATTTCATCGATGAGTTTATCGCGAATATTTTATCGATGAATTTATCGCGAATATTTCATCGATTAGTTTATCACGAACATTTTATCGATGAGTTCATCACGAACATTTCATCGATGGTTTTATCGCGATCATTTCATCGATGAGTTTATCGCGAACATTTCATCGATAGTTGTATCACGAATATTTCATCGATCGTTTCATCACGAATATTTCATTGATCATTTTATCACGAACATTTCATCGATCGTTTTATCATGAACATTTCATCGCTCTTTTCACGTCGATCAGCGGTCAATGGCCCCGTCACACAGGCTGTGTATAGCGTAACACTTTCTGAAATTGCGCCGAATTGAACCATTATTCAGAGATTGAACAGGTTGACAACAGGTCAACAGGCATTCAATAGGTATTGTAGCACCGTCTGATAAATGGGTTTTTATTTTGTAATTAATCCCATTCTATAGAACGAAGGAGTTGTAAGCTTAACCTACATTTTAAGGCAGGGGCGGACATTTCTTGTTAGGTGTGGGGGATGAAAAAGAGGGGGAGGGGGGCAAAAAAATAAAATTGAGCTGGTACCATCCGAGCTATGCTCGGAAAGGGCGGTGTCTGAAGGGGGATGTGCCCCCCTCTAAAGTAGATTTTTTTTTAATTTTCGAACTCATTTGGTGCGATCTGGTGTATACTTTTGACCAATATTGTATTGAAAAGCCATCACTTCGATTTTTATCAATGCACGAAATAAGTTGAGCATATTATACTGATATATTCTTGATTTAAGTATAGAATGGTTTAAAAGTTCGAACAGGGGGAGTCTGTGGGGTGATCCCCCGCTCATAATTGGATTTTCCACCTTTTTTTTCTCTTTTTCTTTTTGGTGGAGGTGAAATATCAAGGGGGGGGGGGGGGATCCCCCAGGTCAAAAAGTTGGGGGGGGGGGGGGGATATATCCCCCTATGCCCCGGGATTTCCGCCCCTTAATTGTTTTAAGGGACGCACCATTACATGTATATATTCAGAGGGCCAGGGAGTTGGGGTAGGGTTGCTAGACTAATCCTCAGAAGCCATAAGGGGGTGTTCAGAAATACTTTGGTGGGTAGGGAGCTGGGCAATAGGCCTATGAGGGGGCACGGAGAAAAAAGTTTTAAAGTTGCTGAAGGGGGCAAATAGTTTTGAGTACTCAAGGGGGTGCACGGGATCAAAAGTTTGTCAAACGGATATAGGCCTATAGCAAAAAAAATTAAATTCATGGGTTCTTTCATGTATAGGCGGACATAAGAAATTGAAAACAGTACTGATAAGCCTATACAACAAAGTTTGATCATGACAGTCTATGATCTATGCTCTTTTTATTATAATGAACACCAGTCACAACAAAATACACGGAATAAGGTATTTTTGGCCAATTTGAAGTTCTATGGACCAAGATTGGTTAAAGGTTTCCAATAAAATGGGTAGGGCCTACCCACATCACATGATATGTTTGATAATCATGATAATCACAATCTACCATAGGCCTATTCTGACCGTCATTGGATCTGGGCCTACTGGTTTTCCCAGTGATATCGGTTATGGCCAGAGCCGCCCTTATGTCAAAACAAAGTGACACAGACAAAGCGTCTAATGTCAACAAATTATCATGTGGGTTGATGCTTTTATTTCAAGGATGGCATCGACGTCCTCTTCACATAGTGGTTTAACAATATCTAGTTCATACATCTATTCCTCGTACAAGATGGTCCAGCACTGTCTGCATTCTCTGCCATTTTAATTTACACATTTTGTCACCAGAATCGAACCAGTTTGCCATGTTTCTTCAACAACACTATAATAGCCTCTCAAACATTTGTTACTAATTTTTTGGGACAAACAGTAGGGTGATCGCATTGCGCAACACAATTTTGTGCATGTTCATGTAAAAAGAGTATCTCCGTAGAAGTAGAAGTGATGCGTGGAGTGATTGAGTGTAGTGCTCATAAAGTTAAACACAGCCTGTGTGACGGGGTCATTGACCGCTGTCGACGTTAAAAGAGCGATGAAATGTTCGTGATAAAACGATCGATGAAATGTTCGTGATAAAACGATCGATGAAATGTTCGTGATAAAACGATCGATGAAATGATCGCGATAAACACATCGATGAAATGATCGCGATAAACTCATCGATGAAATGATCGCGATAAACTCATCGATGAAATGTTCGTGATAAAACCATCGATGAAATGTTCGTGATAAACACATCGATGAAATGTTCGTGATAAAACTATCGATGAAATGTTCGTGATAAACACACCGATGAAATGATCGCGATAAACTCATCGATGAAATGTTCGTGATAAAACCATCGATGAAATGTTCGTGATTAACTCATCGATGAAATGTTCGTGATAAACACATCGATGAAATGATCGCGATAAACTCATCAATGAAATGTTCGTGATAAAACCATCGATGAAATGTTCGTGATTAACTCATCGATGAAATGTTCGTGACAAAAAGATCGATGAAATGTTCATGATAAAACGATCGAATTTCAGATCATTATCATGATTATTAAAAACTGAAAATGCGACGCATTTCTGGTTTTTAATTGATGAAATGTTCGCGATAGACTGGTCGATGAAATGTTCTCGATGAAAATGATCAAATTTTCTGATCACTATTAAAAACCCAAAATGCGTTCCATATTAAAGCGAGTAGCCAGTAGCTGGTTGGATCAGCGTGTATGGATAATCAAGTATTAACCAATCCGAAATCAGGTTTAATAAGAAATGTAATACTGTTGATAATCATACAAAGACAACACAGAGAATTTTAAAACAAAGCTATTTTGATTATGTATGATACACATATTTAGGATTGAAATTGTCATGGTTGTACAACACTCAGGAGGCACTATAATTATAATTCAAGATTTGGTAATGTATGCTCTGTTGCACTGTAGTACCACCCCAGAATCTAGGACCTAAAATACACACTTTTCCCCCAATTACTCACCAACAGAAAAAGCTAACATTTCGTCTCGTCTGCAAACTGTGTCTCCATTTTCGTTCAGGAATCTCTCCGGCTTGAATTCATCACAATCTGTCCAGATAGCGGGGTCGTGGTGGATGTACCAAAGGTTTGCCAATACAATAGTATCTTTTGGAATATGATATCCCATGATGGTTGTATCCTCTGCTGCTGCACGCGGTGGTCCCATAGGTATAAGTGCCACGTGCCGGCCAAGTTCTAGTAAAGTAGCCTCAGTGTAAGGCATGTCAGCCTTGTCGGCATACAGTGGTAATCTGTTACGCCCAACCACGTGATCAATTTCTTCCCGTATCTTTTTTTGAATACGAGGGTAGCCTATCATGTACAGCAGTATCCAGTACAACATATTTGCAGTTGTATCCACACCAGCACCGAATAAATTCCCCACAGATGCTACCATTGTCTTTTCATTGATGTAGGATTCTCGCCCTACGTCTTTGCTAATCTCTATTTCTCTCAGGTAAACGTCGATGTAGTCGTTAAGATTATCCGAGTCGAACACGGCATTGTGCTCTTCTATAACATCCCCTACGAATTTGTATTGTTCTCGATAGTTTGCCTTCAATTGCTCATGTTTCTTTGGCTGCAGGTAGCGCACGATTGGAATGAAGAGATTTAAGCCTCCCGATCCCAGCAAGATAAACTGTCTGTATATAATATCCCGTAAGCGTTTAAAGTTGGTATCTTTGTAATCATATCGTTTACCAAACACAGTCGAGCAAATCAGATTCGAGACAGCGTTGCCGATATCATTGCTGATGTCAAATGATTCACCTTTTGTGGACGCCACCTGATCAAGCATGGCCTCTGCCTCTTCCAACACCTGTTCTTCAAAAGTGGATTTACCCACACCGAGACTTCGGAATGTGTTATGAGTAAATCGTCGCTGTTGTTTCCAAGACTCTCCGTTAGCCATGCCAATACCTAAATTAGTCAACAACAAACAGAAATGTGAAACGTATAAATCAATACTCCTACATGTCCTTAGTTAAGATGATAAACGCACTGTAAGGAACTTTAAACCATACAATGTAGTAGAGGCCTCGTGCAAACTGTAACCAACTTGTAATTAATGCGTTAATGTAAAGGATGGCACTATTCCTGGAAATGAACAGTTTATTAGCAATATGACAATTTTTGAATAATCATATAAACCAATGAATGAAACAGGTTTATTTTTTCGTGCACAAGTAACAGATTATAATTATGTTGAGTCTGATATATTCACAACAAGTAGCAGGTATGTGTCATGGCACACAATAGGCAGCAAGACATCAAAAGGTATTAAAATGTATGTGAAATCCATTACAGGTGTTGTCAATTGTTACCTACCCAAACAATATTCTATATTAGGGTAAGGTGAAATCACGTGTATCTTGTAACAGCTGGACATAGGCTGGACATGGAACTATCTACATAGCCCTATAAGGTGCTTTGTTTTATGCCCCTGTCATCGTAAGCTTTCAGAAAGAAAGCGGCTACTTAAATTTCGTGTGTATTCTGCCTGTCTTCTGGCTCTTAGTGGTGGTATTTTCTGCAAGCTAACTAAAGATTACCTTAGTTGCTAGATCTGTGCGGCAGAATCTTGAAGATTTACAGCAATTCACAGCGGACGGTGGCTGTGGAGACTCTTTTTTCAGGAAGATGTTCTGTACACGAGAAGGCCAGGTCAAAACCGCAAAACGCATTACTATCCCTCGCCACGGCCAATATCTGAGGACCGTCACTGGCACACAGTCAAAGTACTGCTAGATCCTTAGCTACAGGCTTTCAGAGAGCAACGGGTATCCGTATGTTACGGCTCAATGAGTGCAAAAGCCATACACGTGGACATTTGCACGTATTGGGCTTTTGCACGTAATGGGTCGTAACATCCGTGCATCTAACCATGCAAACAGTGGAATCATCAAGACTGGCGGGTGGGACATTGGGCACCAGTTCTCTTCACCAATGTAAGCAGGTTCTCAGTGTCCACCAATTATAGACATGTTAGGTCTGGAGACGTTCAGGAGAACGATATGCAGACTGTAACATTGTTGAAGTTGATCAATAAAGATGCGGATGATCCGTTGTAGTCTGGCAGGTATATGTCTGGACGGGTACTTATCGGTAGCTTATGGTGCAATAACAGGTGTGAGGTACCGATATGAGATAATGGACCCTGTGTGGAGGTCATTTGACGTTGTGTAGGAGAAAAGTCCATTATGGTGCCAGCTAATGCTCGTCCACACATTGCACGTGAAAAGCCATCGACGTTCTTTAGGATGAGGGAATCAACACCATGTCCTGGTCGGCAAGGTCTCCAGACCTTACCTTACCCTGGAGAATGCATCGGACGTGCTTGACCCACGGACTACAGGTCAACAGCATGCTGCAGATACTGTATAGGCATCAGCAGATGTTTTGGTTGAAGAGTGGGGGAACATTAGCAGGTAAGACTGCTAATCCTCGACGCTATCAGGAGTGTATACAAGCACATGGCTGTCACAGCAGTTATGCGCAAGTTGTTACGACTCTTTCTTAAACTGAGTGTACACAGACACTTTACTATATCTGAAATACTTATCAGAGTTCTTTATTTTTTCGTATATAGGATTGTGTGGACATACACTCTCGTGTCCATGTGTTAGATGACTAGCATGATTTCACCTTGCACTACTGAATATAGTGTATTAGGGTAACGATTGACTACCGTTGTAATGAAATCGTTCATTAAATCTTGAAACATTTTGAAGAACTGGTGTTTATTATATGTAATGACAGATACCTGCTCCAATAGTTGTTTTGAGTAGTGCATCCTGTACAACACTTTACTGCATGGGTGTCCTTACCTTTGGGACACACTGTGTATTCAGACAGTGACAATACAATCCCACTCATGACAAACAAATCGAAAAGAAGAAATAAAATGGGGAGAGCCAAAGAGACACCGACTAGAAGTGAAAAATAATGAAACAAGAAAGGAGAAAGGACGGAAATTTAAAGGGGAGATAGGGGAAACTGGAAACCTTTTTTATCTTTTTAATTCGAACTTAAGAGCCTTTGTTAAATTCGGATATTAGATTAGCGTAATTAATAACGCGATAAAGGAACCTTTCCTATTTTTCGGATTACGAAACTGTCTTTATATTCGGATTTAACTACAGATTGCCTCTTTTATTTTTCGGATCCCATTTCAATAATATTCGGATTATAGAGCTTGTAATATATTCGTACCATAACACCCTATACATCTATTAGGACGTTTTTTTATTATTTATTTTCGGACTACCGAAATCTCATAATGAATTACGAACTCTTTTTGGACGACAGGAAGGTGTACGTAATTCGAACTGTAAATACAGACACTACCCGTTGTATACAAACCATTTTTCCTGGTAAATATAAGCCTATATGCCCATAGACTAAGTGACTAAAATGAACGTGTCTGAATTGTAAACGTCAAATGCTCACATTTGCAAGCGATAGGATTCAGTTATGACCGTAACACAGTGCAAAATGTATTAAGTTAGAGATGACACGACGACGTTTCGGGTCTAAACCCTTTTCACAATTGTGGTGCAAGCAAGTAAATGCATCAAGGTGAAACAAAAAAACCCAAGGATATTATATAATTATAAAACAATATAATAATGATGGGTCAAAGGTTAAGTGCTAAGAGATAATAAAATCCCAATGTAATAGGATTGGAAAATGACCAAAATGGCATAATACGAGGGATTGTACCGGCTTAGTCAGGCATCATGGAATTTTGCATTCAGGTTGTTTGGCTTATCCCTCCTTTAATTCAAGGGGGTTTATTATGGGTTTGCATTAGCTCGTTTTTTTCGGGCCAGTTTAAACCACATTACTGCCTTTCATATTTATTAAACTCATATCTCTACCAATAATGGGCTTAATAATTGATCCAACTTTATACCAAAAATGTACCTTCATAATACTATATGTACCTGATTCAGGTTGTCAAAAGAAAATTGCGTTTTCAGGAACTACTAATCAAGTCGAATGGTGCCAGGTCATTCGGGGAAATTCAAAACCTAGCCCTCGACCCCCATAGGGCTGGCCCATTCCAAGCCATAAGCGAGCCCATGGAACTCGCATCGCAACAATGTTCAGCTATTTTTACGGCTAATGATGACACAATAGCGAAACATTTCAAGTTCACATGTATAACTCCAGAAAGAAATTCGGTTTGTTTGTCTCTTGAAGCGGTTTGTGTTTTTCATTGTCAAAAAATGTATAGGCTTAATGCCCATGTATTGAACAACTTTCCCTAAAACGGCAGAGAACATAAAGCTGTAAGGGGTGCTGCCCCCTTAACCCCAGTCAGGGCTTTGCCCCTGGACCCCACGCAGATTTCGTGCCCCCGGGATAACAAGGCTCCTGGCTACGCCCATGTTCTATTATTTGTGCGAACGCATTATCTTTATCTTTTCAAACAGCATGCCTCAATGGATTGTATCAAAGAAGATTTTAAAGACACCACCACAATGCAATGCGTTTTCGCAAAATGACCTAATTATGGTCGAATTTGTCTCAGTTCCCATAGACACATGCACACAATCATGGCTTCATAGTGCGTTCATTGTTTGAGCTCGTAGTCTTAGGTTCTAGTTTTCATCAATGATAAATTACCCAGCTGGCCATTTTACGGCTTTTAAACGTTAAAAACACGTTTGAAGTTGGTGAAAAAAATAGTTGTTATGAGTTTTAATAACGTATCCATGTAACGTTTTGAAAATGTTAATATAACGTAAAAATAACCATATGTTTAAATTATTTAGTCTTACAAGATGTTTCAAAATACGTTTTAAAAACATGTTTAAAACGATCTAAAACATGTTTAACACGTTTTCAAAACGTTTCACAAACACGGAACCTAATTAAACCCAATTTAAAACGTTTGGACAACCAATATTAGGTAATTGATAATATAATTGATTTGCTTTGATGATGGCAGAATTTTGTTCTTATATGACACGAAACATTCAGAATTGGTTATTTGAAATTAATTGACGTAGAACAAAATACGAATTTTAAATTGTGGATGGCTTCGTCTGGCATGACCTGTTAAATTTGAACAGTATTGCCTGTCAGCAATTGGCAATGTGTATTTAATGTGACGCGATCAAGCGGAATGAATCGGATGACGGGAATGTTCATTTTGGGTTATATATGTAAAAAGAAGTGACAAGTTCGTACGATTGTTTAATTTGTTTTCTCAGTTGGTAAAATTGGTCGTAACTTGAAAATTATAAGTTTTGTGGGGTTTGTATCAAAATGGAAAACTGCCGATATGTGATTCATTTCGTTTGATGACGTCAAAAACTCTTCACAAACATGATATAACAAATCAAGAACTATAATGCCTCAGTTATATCAAGTTTGCGTATGACGTTATTTGTATTGACTGTATATCAAGTTTGCGTATGACGTTATTTGTATTGACTGATGTGTTGAAGTTCTAAGCATAATATAAAGGTTACTTAAATTTGTTGTACTGCATATTTATTTTATTGCCTGAAAATGTGCATTACATGTCAACAGTGTTGATACAGTACCGTTTCTTAGTATTGAGAGTTTATGTTAATAATTAATGTTGACAAGCATGTTATGAAGAATTTTTAATGAAATTGTTCATAAACACATGTACAATTGCGATATTTCTTTAACCCTACTTCACCACATGGCAAAAACACGGCCGGCAGCACTTGGCTTACTCGCACACAAGTTCAGTCACGTAGCACTAAACGGGTATATAATGGTCTCCGATTTTTCAGCCTAGGAAGGCCTCCCCCTTCTGTGGCTGGGTGGTGATGTACCTCGCCTATCTAGCCGGCGGCCCGGGTTCAATTCCCGTTGCCTGAGGACATAATTGTTTTAGTTTTTTTAAATTTTATTAAACCCCCTCCCCCTGTTCATCGTCCAATCCCCAGTACCACGTTTATGGGATTAAAGTGCTAGTCCTTGTATATGAAGAGGGTTTTTTTGCAAAAAGGGCCTGCATCCACTTTGGCTCTTATTGAGAAAAAGTCAAAAAACTGTTCTAAATATTCAAGTTGAGCAATTGAAAAACTGAATGGATTATGAAAAAGGTACACTACATGCTAATTTAAATTGAAATAAATTTCAAATGTGCTAGTTTTCAATTTTTTTAAATCATGTTTACATTTTTTTGAAAATTTGGATGTAGGCCCTTTTGCAACAAAATTCCATCTGTTTGTACATAGAGAAAAAATATTACACAAAAAAAAATCATTTATTTTAATCATTTAAAAAAAAAAGTTTGGTATAAAAATGTATAGGTCACAATCATATGTTTCAAGGAAATAAAGGCATTTTTTCCCAAAAAGACCTACATCTCATTGTAAACGGCCATTGAAGTTGTTATTTTGTTACAAAAGGGCCTATACCCCGATTAATTCTGGATACAGGCCCTTTTGCAACAAAATAACAACTTCAATGGCTGTTTGCAATGAGATGTAGGTCTTTTTGAAAAAAATGACTTTGTTTCCTTGAAACATATGATTTTTCCCTATACATTTCTATATCAAACTCATTTTTGAAAAAAATGCACCATAGCCCTTTTGCAACAAAGCTCTTCATATGTACATGTAAGATGACATTATCCACCTTGAGTGATATTATGACGTCAGTTAATATTTGTAACATAATTGTATAGGGACCCTAACACATCTTCTATTGTCATTCAAGCGGAACATACTCTGCAATTACTTTAGAACGATAATAACAACATGTTATCACTGACCAGTACAAGGATTTCATGGTACTTGCTGTATATCTTCAGTGGCGTATCCAGGGGGACCTTCGGGCCATCCTCCAACCCCCCCCCCCCCCCCCCCCCCCAGCTCTTGACAAAAGGGTTCAAAAGGAGGAAGAGGAGTAGAAGGAGGAAGAGAAGGAGGTGGTTGAACGTTTTTAGTGTTAAAATGCCAATTTTCAATTAGTCAATATTTAATAAGATGGCTTCAGGACAGTTTTTCCGGGCCATTTTCATTAAATCTTGATGCTTCCATGGTCACCGGTAAGGAGTAGAGAAAAGAAGACCATGAAAAAAATATTTGGAAGTAAAATAACTTGGATTTGAGCATACAATCATGTTCTTGGTTTGGATGTTGTTTAAGTTAGAATTTGAATGTGCTTTGTGTTTCGATTTCACTCCTGTTACCTAATTATGTAGAAATCATAGGTTTTTTTAGTTAGTAGGCTTGAGAGAAAATGTCAAAAATAATGCTTCAGAATGCTGAATGAATGCCTAAAACCAAGGAGCTTCCAGGAGGTTCGCCTCGGATCACACCGGAGGCTCTAAGGCGGGCTCCAAGACCCACCCACTTGGTGTGGATGTTGTTTAAGGTACAATTTGAATGTGCACACTTTTTTCTGATTTGACTTATGTTACCTAATAGTAACAGTTATTATACCTATAATAATGATCATTGTTTTATAGTTAGTATGCAATAGGCATGTGAGAAAATACCTAAACGACTGCTTCAGAATGTTGAATCATGCCTTAAAAATGCCTATAACCCAGATGCTTCCAGGGCCTTCGCCCTGTATCCCACCATGGGCCTAAAGCCGGCCCCTGGACTCCAGTCGCTGCTCGCTCCACTCGCCCATCTTACAGGGATACAAAGTTTATCCCCCATCATAACAGTCCTGGATAGGCCCCCGTATACCTTACACACTCAAAGACACCTATAACTAAATGCCCGAGTAACCAACATAGTATTTAAATTAAACAAATTTATTCTGCATGACGTACAATTAGGCTAATTTGTCAAATAGTTAGGGTAACTGTAACGGTTTTACTTCATTTTAACCACATTGTAATAGGGCTATTGCACGGAGGGTCATTAGTTCAAACCCTCCTCAAAAACAACCCATGCATGCATGTAGTACAATACCAATCACCTATTTACTGATATTGATCCAAGTGATTGGTATTGTACTACATTCATGCGTAAGTTGTTCTGGAGGATGATTTGAACTAATGACCTTCCGTGCAATCGCCCTATATGAGGTCATATAATATCACTTCGATTTATATGGAAACAGGGTGTCTTCTGTTCTAGTGATTTAAGCAAATGCAGCTAAATGCCTACTGTTAACATGAACAAAAGATCAAATAACAAATGAAGTAAACTTGCCTCTTGCAATAATGACGTCATCGAGAATACTACTATCAGGTCGATTTAGAAGTGCTGGGTTGTGAAAGGCTTCACGAATAGACTCATAACTGTTTAACACAACCACTAGTCTTCGGCCAATGTACATACTACACACGCTGCCATAACGCTGTGATAACTGCGCGAAAAGCTCGTGATTAGGCAATCCAGTCCGATATTTTGCGATACCGAGTGTCGGTAGAATACCAAGAAGGGGCCAACCCGATGGTCCGGGTGGAAGAGGAAGATTACTGGTTGATAACGTGATCTTCATTATGTTCCCAGTCCCTTAACACTTTTGGACCGGTGATTTGACATTTCACCGGTAATAAATCATGTAAGGATGTGTCTATTTCTCACTATGTGGTCCAATTAAATGACTGCAAATGACATAATTATGCCTCAAGGGCATACACTTTCCTTCATAACCCTGAAAATGGACCACAAAGTCAGCGGTTGACAAAATCTTAGATTATTTATTACCGGCGAAATGTCAAAATCACCGGTCCAAAAGTGTTAAGGTATGGGAACATAATGTTTAACCAGTACGTTATGACGACAATGATGATTACGCATAGCAGTATCGTCTTGAGATCAAGCTGTTGAAATATATACCCTAACATGATCAATAGAAGACAATTCAGACCACCAATGGCAAAGAAATATACAGTACTGCACCCTTGTTTTGACACAATCCGAATGGAGGGTTAAATCAGTTATGGTTATAGCAGTATAACCTCGGTATTTTACATATCACAGTTCGCTGAAGACGTTGTCGTCTAATTATTAATCCCTTCAACTGATATTCAACACAACGGTATTAAATGAAGGTCATTTTGTCAATATTTATTTTTTGTATTGTTAATGCGCAACGAAAAGGATTAAGTCTATATTATCAATATATAACCTTCCGTGTTTCGGATTAGCGGCCATCTTGGAGGTAACAAAAAACTCTATTCAATGGATAAAGGAAAAAACTAATATAACCATCATTATGGATAGACAGATTCAACAATTTGGGCTAGCCAACCATAACATGAGTGCTTTAAATGTAATTTTTCTACTATGTCGCTTTTATACAAGATCAAAATGAAAGAGGGGCTACCATAAAGCGGTCCTTCTCACTTGAAAAATATATAGCCATAAAAACGGGAACATTGCGAGTTTTAACAAAAAATGGAATTCCCTCTTACCATTATGGGAAGAGTAGTATATACATCAGCAAAGGACCGTGTAATAATAATATTTATTTAATGCTCATTGTATTGTACTAAGAATATTATGAAGAAATGTGATCTACAGTGTATATTATACTTTGTATTGAACATAATATGATGAGGACACTATGAAAGAAAAAAGAAGAAAAAACTCTATTCAAGTAATTTTTGGCTTGAATGCACAATATTTTTTCAAGTCATTTCAAGTAAAAGTTATATATTTCGAGGTCATTCACCAGATTTTATTGAATGGGGAGGGTTGCGGGTCCGAACCGTGTTGCAAACGCCTTGTTGGAAACTAATCCAAAACACAGAAGGTGTCTATTGTAAACGAGTTTTTTTTCTTCTTTTCTCACATAATGATTATGTGGTCCTCAAAGAGAAGTAACTGACCATGGTAATAAGATATGGTTCCTATTTGAAAATATTAAATTACAATTCCTCGTCAATTAGAGACATTGTTCGTAAAGAACAACCCTAACCCTAATTGAAAATTAAGAACTTTTCACCGACAACAATGAACTATAGTGCAGTTTTCACTTTTCGCACATATGTGTGTTTTAAACACGCTGCGTGTTAACCGGTATCGCATCGCAGTTTGCGCCACAATCAAGCACAACTGCGACGCACATTTGTACATGCATAGCAAACTTGCTACACAATATTTTTGACTCGGGACACTATTATTTCCTTCCGAAGTTCCGATTGATTTTAACTTACTATTATTAGTGATGTAAATGGTCCATTTCACGCCATTTAATCACGTAGTATTCTGCATTTGGACACGTTTAAATTGATAAACTCACTTCACACTTATAAATAGGTAGTTAAATTATTGACTGTTTTGGGAAGTCATTTTAAAACAGGCTTTCTCAACTAGATTTACTGATGCGCCAAATTTTAGTAACCCACTTGTTGAAGCTCCAATTGCTCTTATTTTGTTAGAATTTACAATGGCAAAATTCCCTTTATAACATTAATTTCAAAATATTTTAACATGTAGGCAGCATAATAACTAATATTACTTTCTTGATAAAGTTCATCAGGACTGTTATAATAAGATGATTGATGAAATTCAGTGAACTAGCCCAGGAAAACCACTTACTTGTGGACGTTTCGGAAACGAGCTGTTTCCTTTATCAACACTTGATGTGGAGTGATGACGATCTGCTGTTTACAACACGTGATTTTGGTTGCTTAGTTGCAGTGATGCTAGATGATTTATCCGCAATCAGTAGATCGTCAAACACGTGACTCAGATTGTATTGCCCCTCGTCTCTGTTCATTGTCTTGCCCTGCTTTCTAATGGCGATTGCGTTTGTATCGATTAGCCTCTCTGCCTACGATCCCTGCCTCCTCCCAGTCGATTACATGATTTTTGTCCATTACGTGGTCGGTGATAGCCGATTTGTTAATGGCGGATTGAAAGCTCTTACGAATCAATGGTCAATTCCAATATGGCCGCCATACTAGGGAATCAAAATTCAAATTGCTTTAATTTAGCTGGTGGTGGGTGACTCCTAATGTCACAGGTGTAAGTGATGCGACTAGTGCATTATAGTAGTTGTAGTTGTAGATGGTGGTGGTAGATGTAGCTCCTTTCCTAGTTTCCTATCTAGTTTCCTTGATGCTAGTAGCTCTCTTCATCTAATTCTTGACAATAACTGCTGCCGCTGGCTAGCCGTCAGGCGAACCGAGAAGTAGACTTAATTAAACACACTAAACTGACAGGATTTCGTCTTTATTTTTAGGTATTTTTAGGACAGATTTATTTTTAATAAATTGCAATCTGCCTCACCTACATGTACATGGTAGATAATTCAGCAACTTTTCTGTTGTGGTTGGATAGACAATTTACTATTGATGAACCCTGTCGTGGACTCGCATGCTTTTTAATTCATTTCATAGCTCTCACTCAGAGTAGCAGTAGAGCTACAATGTAGGATATAATTAGCCTAGGGCTAGGCCTACAGCAATCCTAGCAGGTGGCCAAATTGTTTCACCGAGTAAGTGGGTAAATATGGCCACCAAGACAAAATGTGTAATAAATTCACTATTTTTCATGTTTGAAATCCAAAATAATTGTTCCAATGGAGTAAAAATCTGCTGCACAGCAAAAAATGGGCCGAAAAAGGGGTACTTTTAGCGGGGTATATTCGTTCATCTGAACGGTAAACATTTACGCACCGTTGGGCTTTTTGTGGTGCATGCTTGGTACAAATATAACGAGATTTCCCCACACGGTGTAATTTTACGATTCGTCTGAGAAATTACTATTTCTACAAAGTTGTGGACTGGATCTGGAAGAGATTCTTCCCCGATTTGAAGGATAAGAAGGCTATAAGATTGACAACCTTTACAGTTTTGATATACATTTCTTTTAGATCCTTGGTTCAACGGCATTACAGCCTGTGTGTATGGACCGGATCCTCGCCTCAGGAGTAAGCTTATTAATTATTTGTGCATGCAAGTTGCCTACATTCCAGTTATTTGAGTTAATGATTTGGAGTTTGTGTTTGTTTTTGTTATTGTTATATTCCAAAGTTAAGTGGAATGAAAAGCCGCATGATTATTAATTCACAAGTATAATCGTAATGCTTCTCATTATTGCAGCGTCGTAGATCCATGTATATTACACATAATTGTGTAGAAAGAGACACAATGAATGGTTCAATATTTCAATATTTATTTATTTTCCATCATATCAACAAAGACAAAATACAATAACAGTTTAACAAATAATATGATGGAGGAGAAACAACCATTGGAAATAAGTTGTCATATTTAGCTAACTTTATGGGTTATCCTGGCTTATCGACTTGGTTGTCTAAATATATTTGTGATGTTATATGTTATTATTATGTGCTTGATTATTTTTGTATTGTTGATGTCGATTTTGCCGAATAACAAATAAATAAATAAATACATAAATAAACTAAAAGCAAAAGCCTGACGTTGTTGCACCCCCTTAAACAAAGCTTACATTCTACAAATATAGAAAAATATACAAAATATACAATTACAGAAATTATAAGTTAACATAACAGAAGAAAAAAAATCAACAACAACAACAAAAAAGACAACGAAAAAGTAAACAAGCAATGGATACATTATATCCCACGTGGAAGCGGCAACGTGATTGTTTTTTGTTTGTTATTGATTTAAGATTTAAGTTACTTGACATAATATTGGTTTAGTTTGATAAAGTATGTGCTCTTGATTGGTTTTTTTAAGTATAGCATTGTCACAGTGTTGTACACAAGTTCTCAAGATACCCATAAATTACAGTACGGATCCTGCCGGAATGTTTATATACTATTTGTGAGATAGGCTTTTACGACGGGTATTCATAATATAAGTTAAAAGTTTAACGGGTTCGCCGTCGGACGAGTTTTAATCTGTCAAGCTTTCGTCAGGATTAGCTCTGACTTCTTCAGGACCAAATTATTATAATATTGAACAAAACATAGAGATTGCCACGTCTCTTGTTATCATCATTTGGGCTGCCCCTTGCCCGATGATTTGAGAGTAGGTGCCCTTTCCTACTTGTGAAAGAATTGGTGGCTCTGAAAAGAGCCGTTCAGATGGATTGCCGCTTCCACTGAACACGTAGGTTGCCCTTTCCTACTTGTGAAAGAATTGGTGGCTCTGAAAAGAGCCGTTCAGATGGATTGCCGCTTCCACTGAACACGTAGGTTGCCACTGGCCTACTATATATAAATTTGGTTATAATAGAACCTCCAAAGGACTGTCCCTTGACCAATGGAAATAACGTAGAGACTGCCCCTTGTCTACTACAGACTACAAAAGTCTAATGCACAGTAGTGCGGTCACTGATCTGTAAAGATCGTTTGACGCTGTAACGAACTTGAGCAGGGTATATAATGGTTCATTGCGGACCTGGCTGAAAAAATTACAAGACTGTTATCGATTGGCGGGATTGATTGATACTGTAGGAAATAGATAGCGCCACATGCGGCTGATATCTTTGCCGTCATTTCTATTGATTGTAGATGATTCATTGATTCTGATCTCTAGAGCTTCACGAACAAGCCGCATACTAAGATTGGAAATCTGTGCAATGCTTTTGGATTGGTTCCAGAGTGGTTCATGACCTTCTTCACACGCATGTTCAGCTAGTGCCGAGCTATCTTTCTTGCCTTGTAATGTAGCTCTTTTGTGTTCAGACAATCTATATATTATAATTTATATATAGTAGGCCAGTGGCAACCTACGTGTTCAGTGGAAGCGGCAATCCATCTGAACGGCTCTTTTCAGAGCCACCAATTCTTTCACAAGTAGGAAAGGGCAACCTACGTGTTCAGTGGAAGCGGCAATCCATCTGAACGGCTCTTTTCAGAGCCACCAATTCTTTCACAAGTAGGAAAGGGCACCTACTCTCAAATCATCGGGCAAGGGGCAGCCCAAATGATGATAACAAGAGACGTGGCAATCTCTATGTTTTGTTCAATATTATAATAATTTGGTCCTGAAGAAGTCAGAGCTAATCCTGACGAAAGCTTGACAGATTAAAACTCGTCCGACGGCGAACCCGTTAAACTTTCAACTTATATTTATATACTATACTGATAAAAAGGGATGTTAAATATTTAAAATAGTATACTGTATACAATATATTCTACTGAATTATCTGTCGGTCTATTAATTACCTAATTAATCAATATATTAATTAATTAATTTATGGTATTACAAATACAAAATGCGTGTATTAATGTATAAATAATAATAATAGATAGTAATAACAATATACACCCAGCTCAAAAGTACAAACGTGTAATACTATTTACTGGTGAATGTACAACTTATGAACACGCGACAACATAATTAAGGCTGCAAGTAGGTTGTGATTTTTCTTTTTAATTGGCTAATGCTTGTAGCATCTTTGATATCACTTGGCAAACTATTCCACACCTTTGGTCCTGTGATTAATAGCCCTTTTGTCATATGTATGCCTAATTGATAGTTATCTTTATTTCTTGTGTTGTAAGTATGTACACCTTTGTGGTTCGTAAAAATACCGGCGAATGATTTTGGTAGCATTTCATGCTTGTACTTATACATAAAAATAGGTACTTCTTTCATATACATGTTGAAAACATTTAATGTGTTATATTTCTCAAATACAGGTGTTGATGCGCTTAGGTAGGAGCTATTTGATATAATTCTTAGTGCCTTTTTTTGCAGACGAAAAGCTTTATTTAAATACTCTTGAGGAGCATTTCCCCATAATAATATACCGTAATTGAGACAGCATAAGACCATTGAGCAATACAACTGATACAATACATGTTTTGGTAAAAAGTATTTGACTTTGTTTAACACCCCTATGTTTCTAGAGCATGATCTACACGTATTATTAATCTGTGTTTTTTTTCATGTAAGATTTTCATCAATTGTAATACCTAAAAACTTTGCTTCACGCGCACGAACAAGTTTTGTTCCATCAAGGTAAATGTTGTGTTGATTACTAATATTCCTTGTTTGATAAGATGTCCCAAAGTACATTTGATTGGTCTTTTTAGCATTGAGTGACAGCTTATTTGCTTTGAACAAGTTGCATACCTCACGGAGCTCGATTTTTAAAGTGTCACATAAAACTGACAGATCATTATGACTATAGAGTACAGTGGTGTCATCAGCGAATAGTATAAAAGATATATAAGTGTGGATGTGTTACAAATATCATTCATATATATTATAAATAAAAGGGGTCCAAGAATTGACCCTTGGGGTTCACCGCAAGATATATTTAATTTACAAGATTCTATACCATTATAATACACATACTGTTTTCTATTGAATTGTAAAGGTAATTAGAAAACCATTATAAGCAACACCTCTGAAACCATAGTGAGATAATGTATGCAATAGAATGGTATGGTCAATGGTATCGAACGCTTTAGATAGATCCATGAAAATACCAACATTATACATTCCCTCGTCTATTTTCTTAGTCAATTCATTAACAACATCTAGAACTGCCATATAAGTAGAATGTTTTTGACGGAATCCATATTGTTGATCATACAAAATATTATGTTTACATAGAAAATCATAGCAATCGCTACAATTATGTTTACCCGATTGCCCAGGAATCATATTGCGACATATTAATTTATTACATTCGTTACATTTAAAATAACTTTACACACAGTACCCTTATGGGTGCACACCACTATTACAGTCCAACGCCCAGCTTCCGTCGATCGCGATCACGAATGTAGTTCCTAAATAACGGAAAGAATGGTGAATATTGACATGATATGTCATTCAAAATTATTGAATTTGGTCTATATTTATTCACTGAAGTGTACCTGAGATAATTCGAATGAAAAGAGTATACATCTACTGTTTTATTTGAAAATATTGGCGGAGGGATACACATTGGTCACAACGGGCTACAAGGTCTAATTTCGTGTTAAAAAATACTACTCCGTATAAAGGGGGAAATATAAAAAAATGTAAACGGTCACCCCCATCTGAGATTTTGACCCAGGTAAGATCTATGTGTGTTAATAAATATTCCAAGATTTAAATAAATGAGTCGCAAGGTAACTCAAGATATTGCCGTTTTCCCGAGGCATCTTTCCCATAGAAACACACGTTAGCGCGTAATAGTGGTATGCACCCTTATAGTTATCAAAACATAATTGTGTTTTAAGTATCTATGACAGTTTTCACAATTAATCCAAGTCGCTTGATCTTTTTCATCAGGGATACGCGCATTGCAATAAGGGGTCATACATTGCGCACAGGTAGCGTGAGAACCATCGCGACACGTTTTATGGTTGTACCAATGGTCAAAACCATGTAGACATTTTTTTACAAAATTTGTGGTTACCCATAAAGGCACTGGGTGAAATGACACTATCGTAATGATTATTATGGTAAAATAAATAAATCGATTCCTTATAGTTTGGATTATCACTCTCATAAATAACCCCCTCTCTATCCCGGGAATTGAATACTACAAGGCGATACTGTGACCCCAAAGCTTCATTAAAATTGGAAAATTGGTCTATAGAAACAGGGCCTAGAGGAATGCCGGTGTATGCTTGGTGTACGATATTTCATGTATTTATAAGTTAGACTCTAGTGACCAGACATATTACGGATTAAAGCTGTATAATCCTTTAATCCCTCAATAGAGGATTTGGTGCTAGGTTAGTTTCGTGATGTCTTACACCAAGGATAAACCGGAATGCCTGTTTTTTGATACAATTCTCTAGTTAATTTTTCAAGAAGTGGTTCCCCCTTTCTAATAGCATTCCAGGCAGTGGATCTTTTTTTCACCTTTTGCAGTTGTTTCGTGATATTTACATGTAATAATTGCTCTTCCAAAACACAATTCATCTTGATTTTTTATAACGCAAATACCCCTTTTGGATCCAGCCCATTTATTTGTATCAGTTAATAGGGCAAACTTTTTCCCTGCACCAATGGGTGCAGCCACATGTTTGATAATCAATTTAACCCCATCATGCAGAGTAAAGTTTTCATTTGATTATAACACCTTTTCAATTTCGGTTAAAATATCTTCAATTGTTAAATATTTACCTAAAATCCATGGAATGCAAATAGGATCAACTAATTCAGGGGATATTAAGATAAATCTAATCCAGTCTCTCCCATGCATCCTATTTATATTCAATTGGGCTATAGCTTCTTCAAATACTATTTCCAAATCTATGATTGTATCATGAATGGTGGAAATAGTATTTGAGGAGGGATTTGGAAATTTTATTTGGTAATGGCACTCTTGCGCATTAAATATTTTATTGCGCAACTCTCGTACCTTCTCCATGCTATAGCCCATCTTCTGAAATATAGATGGTGATGCTGGTGCCTCATGATCAGCAACGTCATCTTCAACTTGGATAGTACGTTTTCTTGATGATGAGACACCATCTTTCAAAAGTTGTTTAGAAGGCATGGCTCCCCCCTCTTTGCTACGCTCGGATGAAGTACTAGGTTCTTCGGAACTTATATCATCATCCTTGCGAGGTTTTTTAAGTTTTCTTGACTCGGATGAAGTACTAGGCTCTTCGGAACTTACATCATCCTTGCGAGGTTATTTAAAGCTTTTTGCCGTACTTTCATCCGAACTTCGCTTTGGAGTTGGGCCATTCCTTCTACCAATTGACATTTGACCCCCTTTTGAAAATAATCAGTAACTTTTCTCTGCCTACCCTCCTTAACAACTGCGGCATAGATACGGCTAGTACTAGCATGTACTGATCGACATACCTCTTCATCATAATCAGGTTCTTCAGGCGTGTCAGGAATCGCTGGTACTACCGGTGCCTCTTCTGTTTCTTCTTTTTCTTCTTCTTTTTCTTTCTGGTTTTGCTCCTTCCATTTCTTCTGCTGTTCATCCCGTCTTTCTAACCGTCTCTTCTTCTCCTCTCGTTCCTTTCGTGCCTGTCTTCGTCTTCTCTTCTCCTCTGTGTCCAGATTTCTAAGGGTGTTTACCCCTCGTCGATTCAGCGCTGTGACCGTCTCATCTGAGAGTTCGTGGCAAATCGTCTTCCATTCCTTACGGATTCTCTCAAACCATAGTTGGGATTTGAATCGTGTACTGTAATGATGTAAAGTAAAATAAACTATTATATATATATATAATATATATATATTGTCACCCAAGGTTAGCAACCCTAACAAACGATCAGAGTTGGTTAGCGCATGCCGTCATGCATCCAAATTTAAGCTTAAAAAATGTAAGCTAAAATATATCAGCAGCGCGAGCTAGATGCCGCGCGTTTGCGCTTGCGTTTCGCACGCGCGTATATGTATGCGTCAGCGGGCACGGACCGTACACGCACTTGTTTTGCACAAGAATGTTTTTTATTTATTTATTTATTTTCTACTGAAACCCTGATGAGAGGAGATGGCATCCATCTCTTGGAAACAAATTTGTCGGCAGTTGAAAATCACAGAATGATATAGTTCCATATTATTTGTTTATATATATATATATATATATTATATACAATATAGTCAAAACATATGGCATGATAGTTTAAGTTATATTTACAAAAGAAATAAAATTGTAATATAATAATATTTACTTACAGTAGGGTCGATTGCGATTCACGGATTTCTCGTTCCATACTCTGTTGAATTTCATCCTCCATAAATACAACGCAGGATTCTGTTAACCACTCTGGAAATGTCATCACATCTAGGCTAAATTCAATATTGTTGCCTTCACTTCTATAGTTGATTTTATGTATATATATAATTTAATGTGAGGTAGAAAGTTGATTTGTATTTAATTGTATAACTTATTAAACACGGTGCATCTCATTCAAAAATTGAAGCAAGAGTGAAATGTTCCTCTAGTGAGTCTACCTAGTGGTGCAGTAGCGTGTGGTAGGATTATATGTTAACGATGGGTAATCGAAGAGTAAAGATTTACAATAGGGTATAAATTAGATAACAAGGATTGCAACATCTATTTTAAGAGAAAATCAGGCTAGTTTAGCAGTTATAATCTTCTTAGGATCATTACTGAAATCCCTATTCGCATCGATACCTCCACTATCGTAAACACTATTAAGTACACTGACCCGTCGATACACGTAATACACCAAAACCTATGGAGGAAGCCCAATAAACCCCAAATCCTATGGGGGAGCCCAAATGTAGCCCAAATCCCTATGGGGGGGGGGGGGGGGGGGGGGGCGGGGGGGGGGGGGGGGGGGGAGTAGCCCAAATCCTATGGGGGAGCCCAAGTGGGCTTCCCCCGAAAGTAGGCTGCATTCTAATGATATGATACGTACACCGGGCCCCTTTTGCCCGTTCTTTACTGTTGATTAGGGGGTGCTCGTCGAGAAGATCGGTGCACCCCTCCGGTAAGGTCATGTGTGTGTTTGTATTGTATATGTTCAGTGTTAGCGCATAAGGCGAGGATTAAATGGAAAATTATTTATTTTCGGCTGAGCGTTTGCGCGAAAGAGAAAATAATAGATATTTTCTATTGGTTGAGAGCCGAGTTGCATAACGCTATGCAACGTGGATGTTTTTGCCGGGAGTTTAAATCACTTAACTGATTTCTCGTGGAGCCAGACACACGCAGCTGGTTTATTTTTCTATATATGATGTTGAATTTAATTCTATGAAGTTGAATTGAATCAAATGATGTTGAATTGAATTGAATTGTTTTCAGTAACGTACTTTTGAAGTTTTATCTTTTTAGCATGTTTAGAGCGATAGTGTGAAAGAAGGATAGTTTCGTTAGTTCAGGAGGGCGCTATAATTGTAAAGTAATACGCATCGTTTTTTAGCTTCCTAAAAGCTACTGGATTGTTTCGACCGACACTATCAGCGTGTTTTTATTAAGCAAACCGGCTTTAACCCGTCTTATAAAAAGCAGGATAAAAGCCGGTTGCTCGTGTGAGAGACGTGTTTTTATTGCAGTTCGATAAACAAACTTGCCGGCTGCCGCTGACCTCATTATAATAAATGCCTGCGAAAGGTCATACACATCTGTTTGCATTTAATTGTCAGGTGATCGTGCATCGTGTGCCCACTTCCGCTTTTCCACAGGCAAACGCGCTGAGCAGGAACCGTGCGTGTTTATACTGACGAAAGACTGCTTTTCCTAACCGGTTTCAACCGCTATTATCCTTGGTTTCGAAGGATAAAAGGCATCTAAAATCCAGGAGAAATAAACCGGTATGAGCGGGCAAATGCCGGTGGTGGTGTGTTTTTACTGGGGGATTTTAATCCGTTAGCAGTCATATGCCTGCTTTTTTTCTTCAGTAAAAACACGCTGTTACTGGTATTTTACAGGGAGTTCTACACAGGTTCGGTCTTGCGCCCTCAGTCGTGTGTTCTGTGCTTGATTAGGGGGTGCTCGTCGAGAAGATCGGTGCACCCCTCCGGTAAGGTCATGTGTGTGTTTGTATTGTATATGTTCAGTGTTAGCGCATAAGGCGAGGATTAAATGGAAAATTATTTATTTTCGGCTGAGCGTTTGAGCGAAAGAGAAAATAGGAAAAGAGGGTTCTGGATCACTCGCGAAACAGATGTAGGAATAACTTTAACTTTACTTATGCCTGGCTCAGTCATAATGTGTTCTTCACATGTGGTGTTATTTGGAGTTACCATAATCCTTATGCTTAGAGCAAGGTACAATAAAGTGTCTTGGTGTATTCATGCCGGTGTTACAAGAACAATTTTCAACCTATACTTGGGTTATTGGTCTGGCGATATCGTTGACTCCTGGCATTGGTAGTCTTGCGTGTAAGTATAACGGCAGTTGGTTTTCACAGAAAATGTATAACGATAAATAAATGGAAGGCTGCATTTAAAAATGTTATAAACTTAGTACGGTCGTTACTCTTATATAAGCAATTTGATGTAAAATGACTCAAATGAAAGAACTGATTGAAAAGATGTTATTCAACTGTGGATCAACAGTGCATTTATATCCGGAACCCTTTTTTTACCCACTCCATATTTCTGTATGAGAATGGCTTGGGAATATCTTCAAACTGTCTGTTGTCTCTGTTTGACTATACACCAGACCTCATAGAACGGTCAGGTGTCTTGACTATAATACACCAGACCGTTCTCTGAGGTCTTTCGATATCGGACCACTTTTGGTTATTTTTTCAAAAATCCCTAAACATGGGGTATGATTTGTGCTGGAAAATCTCTAATAATGAGGTACAAATGGGTCTATTTTCGCGAACATTTGCGAACATTTGGTCTATTTTCCCGATAATTTGTGAAAATTGGGTCTATAATGAAGCAAAATCCTTAGAAATGGTACCGGGTTTTTCCTCCAAAATCACCCTTAGAAATGGGTATGGGTTTTGAATCTACAGCGGCACACCCGACTAAACCAAATCCGAGCCCCCCCCCCCCCCCCCCCCTCCCCCTACTAGTTAAGCTTCGCCTATGAATTATATATATCTTTCACTGAAATGCCTTGAAATAGTGTAATAGCCATATGATGTAGCTGCATGGATTCATTCAACCTTTAAAACTGGGTCCATGATGGGCTCTCTCTTACCATTTGGGACGTCGAGAACAAAAAAATAATAATAATAATCACATAACCACTTTTGGTACGAATGAATCATGAGTTACCATTATTTTCTAATTCGCTAGCTCAACCGCAAATAAGAATTTTCCTATCCCGCTATTCGTCCTCCTGAAAGAAAAACATTAATCAAATACACTATTTGGGGCGCACGGCTCTTAGACGACGGGCACATAGCAGACGTGGATAGACAACAAAATATAATTCCAAACTTACCCACTCTCCACCCGACCTTCATTCCCTTCACCTTTTCTCTGTATCTCTCCTGAATCAAAATCCTGCGCTAACTATTCTTCATTGCCAAAGGAATCCTCTCAGTTCTATAAGTCTCTTCTGCATCTCTCTGCAAATGGATCTTCCTCATCCTTCCAACTAGGTTATCAGACTCCGTCTTGTGTAGCATCATCCTATGCCAGACGTCTTATCTTCTCTGAAACGACATGGCTAGTATTAAATAATTAGTTCCAAGTAAAGTTTACTCAAACATGTTTCTAAAACATTTCTCTCATTAAATCAACATACCTCCCCTCTTCTTAAGTTCCGGATTATACCGATAAATCATGTCTTGCAGTGCCGAATCTAAAGCCATCAGTGGAGGCGTCACGCACTGTTCACCTTCCTTCATACTTCCCGCTGACCTCTTCATTAACATAACAATACCGCATTCAGAGTACTCCTGCTAATGATAGGAAATACAATTCTCTTGTATGTGAACCGTGGCTAAATCAACTTGTTTCGTCTACAAAGGGAAAACAGTAAGCTTGAATAGTTTCTCAACCAACTGACCCATGACTGAACGTAAAACATCGGCTAGGCTGGTAATAAGGCCAAGCAAAATAAATTACAAGTTGCTCGTCTCCGCCCGCCTCCTTTTTTGGCCCCCGCCTCCTTTTTTACTATTAACTAAAGAAAAGGCAAAAAAAGAAAGACAAATCGTCACTACATGTCAATACAAGTCATTCACCATATATTTCGAGTATATTTACTGTTTTTGAACTTAGAAACTTGCTTTAAGTGGACTTAAATGAAACAAATCATTTGTTTGTCATTATATTGCATCAGTAACTCAAACAGTATAAAAAAACATACCATGGCGTGCATATTACAAATAGCAAAAAATGGGAAAATAGTAAAATAGTAAAGCCCTGACTCCTCCTTGTCTTCAAAAAATCAGGACGAGCAACTTGTAATATATTTTACTTGGCCTAATGTGTACTCATGTACGCGGTTACCGACTTCCCTGTTGGGACGCGTCTGCTAAACAAAGAAACAAAGAAACGAACGAACATGTGAATATCATTATTAGTTGTAATGCCATTTCCACCAAATTAGCAGTTCAGCCTATGTTAACAGTGCAATTACACACATTTGATGCATTTCTAGTTTATTGAAACAAATTGATGATATAAAAGTCAATAATTCTTGGTGAAATGTGAATAGTCAAATATGTAATGGCATAGGCCTTATAGAAAATA
Source organism: Ophiura sarsii (assembly GCA_035610835.1). Taxonomy (NCBI): domain Eukaryota; kingdom Metazoa; phylum Echinodermata; class Ophiuroidea; order Amphilepidida; family Ophiuridae; genus Ophiura; species Ophiura sarsii. The sequence goes on along the minus strand of CM069456.1, from coordinate 52,085,833 downwards.
TCATTTTCATTTTAATGTATTGTTTCATTGTGCTGATTTAGGTTTACTTATATTGCCAAGTTTAAGGAGCGAAGGTGTCACCAGCCCAACTTCATGGGTAATTTTCGCCGGGATAATAAGTGGGCTAGGCCTGATAATTGGATCCCTAACCTCTGGAATTGTCGGTCTGGTGTTGGCCTTTACTATGGAAGGTGAGGCAATTTCACACGGTTTTGTGAATAAAGTGACATTGAATAATGACGATGACGCTAAAAATGAAACTGAAAATGACGATGATGATAACGACGATGACAATGACGGTAACCATAACGAAATCGATTATATTGACGATGATGATGACGGTGATGATGACGATGACGATTCGTAGAACGGAGACATTACAAAAACGACGTCGACGACCACGATGATGACAACTATACTGATAATGACGAGCACGGCGACGAACTAATAAACCTATTTCCAAAGAAATGTATGTAATTTTATTTTATTTTATATGGACTGATTGCTTTCAAAAGGTCAACCAAAATGGTGATTCAAGTTTGTTTTATTCGATGGAGGATATTGCAAGAAACAAAATACAAACAGAATTACCCTTTAATTATTACCGGAAACAAAATAACGAGTATACTAAGCATGCATAACGTGCATCACATATTTTGATGACGGCAGGTTACTACCCCGTATAACCTATACGTTATAGGTGTTACCCAGGCTCGCACACAGAACGTCAATAGGTCGGTACCGTAAGCATTCACTCATGAATTTTGTTTGTGCAGACCTATCGACCGAGACCCGGACCGAGGTAGGAGTTACACCTGTTACGTAGTAACGCATCATCCGTATACATTTAGCCCGCGCTAAAACAGAAATACTGGCAATTATGATTGATTTTATGTATATCTTTTTCCCTGAACGATATTTAAAGATATTAGTTTTGCATTGTATTCTTCTAAAAATACCTCATCGAATATATCACCATTTTGGTTCACCTTTAATGTACATCTAACCAACTTCACAAATCAATCATCTTAGGACATACGTCGTTTCTCTAGGTATATCGTCTATTGTCTAATTAGTTTGATGACAGGAGGCAACATAACAGGTAATCAATTATAATTTTATAACGACTTTTCAACACTTGGACTTTTTTTAAATTATTTTCCAACTAATAATGCCAAACACAATTGAATGTGAACATTTTCATTTTGTTTGCCCATATCAGAAGAAACCCCATATTTTTCTCATTATTTCAGTAAAATAAGGAATTATATTAAATTTCTGACAATGTGTTATACTGCTGCTGATGTTCTTTATACAGGTTCCTTGATAATTGCAAAGGTAGTGTCACTTGGAATACTTACAACACGTTATAGCGAGAACATCGAATTGGTCATTGCCATCTCCTCAAGTGGTCAATCTATTGGTCTGATGGTGATGCCACTGATAACGCAGATATTCATGGATATCTATGGTTGGCGAGGAGCCATGATGTTACTTGGGGCTTTGGGATGTCATATAATATGTATTGGTGTGCTAATAAGACACGATGAGCACCGGCATTACAACGGTTACGTTCGACAATTAGAGGAGAAAGATCAAGAGTCCTTATCCAAACAGTGTCGTACCTATTTATACAACATCCTGAATCTGACTTTACTGACCAATATAACTTTTCTCAATGTGCTAATTCAAGCTTCTGCAATGGGTTGGTCATTTACAAGTTTACAAGGATGATCTACCTGATTCCCCACGCAGAAGAGAAAGGAATTCCACCGTCTGATGCTGTTTTCTTAGCAACCGCCGGCGGAATAGGGAACTTAATCGGTAAACTATGCTGCCCTATTGTAAAGAAAATCATGCCGAACAGAACAACTATTATTCTAGGTTGTACGCTAGCAGGTGTATCACTTGGATTAGACCCCTTACTTGATTCAATGACGGGAATGTTAGCGTCTTCTACCTTGTTCCCCTTAATGATCGGTGTAACATTCATAGCGATCACGGCTTCTATTAACGAGTTAGTCGACCACAATCACCTTACCGATGCTTATGCGTGGTTTTACTTATTTTATGGAGTTAGTGCGTTGCTGGGCAGCTTCATTACAGGTAAGTTTCCATTCTATTAATCACAACGAACCTTTTAACACTTAATTGGCCTAGTATATAATGTATGTATTTCCCCTAATTATTGCTAACGACGTTATGTAAACATTTGATTTTGCCAAAGGGATGTGGTGCAGGAAAGCTTTATGCATTCTAGTATGTATGCTCTATGAAACCACTTTCACCACATAACTAAGGGCGTGTTCACATCATAGCTTTTTCCTCAACCCGGGTCGGACCCGGGTCGAACCCGGATTGATCGATATTTCATTTTCTGTTCACACTAGCGCTATGTATGTGTTGACGTTGTATCCGCATTGGCAAATTGGTTTATTAAACCTGGAAGTTAAAATTCTTGTATCAATGACCTATGACCTAGCTTGCTCATCATGGCGGGTATATGACAACAAGCAACAGTGGCTGGTAATAAAATACCGTCGAAAACATCAGTGACAACGTGCCAGAAGCCGTAGAAAGATGGCAGGAATAAAGCGGGCAACCATTAACATTCTTTTCAGCCGATACCAGGAATTATGTTATCTTTAACGCTGAGTGCAATGAAGAGATCTACATTTGATTTGAGCAGTCAGGTTATCTACTTCCGGCAACCCGGGTCGAAACAGCGATTTCTGTTCACACTACAGTCGATGCGGGTCCCGGGTTCTACCCTTCACTTTTGCAGGGTTGTAATTTTCGACCCGGGTCGGTTTTTTTAGCCTATTTTTCTGTTCACACCAGACTTCAACCCGGGTTCGACCCAGGTTCGACCCGGGTCGTGGAGAAAACTAGCTATAGTGTGAACACGCCCTAAGGGCGTGTTCATACTATAGCTTTTTCCTCAACCCGGGTCGGACCCGGGTCGAACCCGGATTGATCGATATTTCATTTTCTGTTCACACTAGCGCTATGTATGTGTTGAACCTGTGTCCGCATTGGCAAATGGGTTTATTGAAAGCCGTCGAAAACATCAGCGACAACGTGCCAGAGGCCGTAGAAAGATGGCAGGAATAAAGCGGGCAACTTCAGCCGATGCCAGGCATTTATGTTATCTTTAACGCTGAGTGCAGCGACACTGTTTTCTTTGTACTCAGTAGCTAAAGATCGTACGCAGTGGGCAAGGCTTGGCAGTGGTGGGAAGTGGTGTGTGAGACGTACGGTGATAAAGATTGGACCGAGAACTTTAGAATGAAGAGGACTGGTCTACATTTGATTTTATTGTTAGATCACTGTACGATAGACTTTACTGGTTATCTACTTCTCGAAACAGCGAATTATGTTCACACTACAGTCGATGCGGGTTGAACCCGGGTTGAACCTAGGTTCTACCTTTCACTTTTGCAGGGTTGTAATTTTCGACCCGGCTCGATTTTTTGAGCCTATTTTTCTGTTAACACCAGACTTCAACCCGGGTTCAACCCGGGTCCGACCCGGGTCGTGGAGAAAACTAGCTATAGTGTGAACACGCCCTAAGAGCCATAATTTAAATCGTCCATTATGACCTGTGACCTTGCTCGAAACCACAGCCTTTGTAAATCGTCCATTATGACCTGTGACCTTGCCCGAAACCACAGCCTTTGTCTTTTATTAATGTTCATTTTAATATTTCAGGTCTGCTCTTTGACATGACTGGCTCTTATAATATCTCCTTTATTGTGATGGGATCTGTGAGCGCGGTGCCAGCCTTTACTTTATTGATTGAGAGTATGTGGACATCTCGTTAATCTTAATTCCGATTTACGATAGTGCCGGGTGTACACTTAGAAGAGTTATTATACGAGCGTCATGCCTCTATAGTAGATTCATAAACTCTGGCGTATCGGTGTCGATTTTGGACCTCGTCCATTGGGCGTTAGAGGAACCCATTTTGACCAATGATGAAACAGCGGTACGTTTATAGATGTTATTATTTGCGCTCCATAATCAAATGCTATTCATGATAGTGTGGCTTTAGTGAATAGGGCTGATCATGTAGCTTTACAAATCGACAACCAAATACTTAATCCAGCAGCTTGAAATATGTTATCTCTTTAGAAGCGATCACCACAATAATAAAAATCGACCATCATCGACCATATACAGTTTTCGAAAGAAAAATGTTATGTTCATAATTTAGTGGATAATCAAGTTTCACTTTTTTATTATTTTCCTTTTTCATTATGCACGTGAAATAAAGGAAACATTAAACTATAGACCCGTTCTACGTATTCATTTTGTGAGAAAAAACGAATTAATTAATTAATTCAAATATCATTTTTTGTATTTATAAACCAGGTACAAAACCCTGGCCTAGATGGAGAAAAAGTTATATCAACCAAGATACGGATTATAAACGTTACTTTATGCATTTCTGGCTATGAAACCACCTGAATACCTTTATCAATTTATCTGAATAACAACACATCTTCTTTATAAAAAATACGCGGGCAATTGACAACACCTGTTTGCAGGCAAAGTCAATGCAGATATTTTTGCCGCAAGTACCCAGTCACTAGGTTTAATAATAGTTGTTCACCCTATCTTTACATAATGGTTAATACGTCACAATAGTGGGCACTGATAATGACAAGGTATTATCCATGCATATTACGATTAAAATACGAGTGCCTCCCCCTCTTTTGCTTCTGTTACCTCTGACTGAAATGGTAAATCGGCCAATGTCTGCGAATCAACTACTAGAGACTGTAGTCTATCTGTAATTACTTTTACGGGGCGTCTGATCAGGCCCCTGCTACTGAGATTCTCGGCGGCTTTGACTCCGATACAACGTGCAAATCTGATAGAAACAATTCTTAACAAAGACGGGACCGGCTAAATGCCGAGAACAACGTGGAGAAAGCCATTGACCTTCGGCAGCTTAAGAATTACCCTGCATTGTCTTTGTTCCCAATTTGAATACGATTTATACATTCAAAATAATCAATCGGGTTCCAAGCCGTTCGCAATAAGTATGTTGAAAACACCGTGTATACCGCCCTCTAAAGGCCCCAGTCCAATCCAGTTAAGGTTTGTCCGGCAAAAACCTAGACAATCCAAGTGGGGCTACACAGAGCTTGGACACAGTTTCGTCCGAGCTTAGCCTCTCAACAAGCTCTTGCATTGTAGTTTTCAATTCGCAAGCCAACGCATCACCACACCTATCATTATGACTTTATATCCAATTAAATAGCTATGCAGTACATGCAGTAGTTGTAATGAAATAATATATTCTATGTTAGGGGGAAATGCAACAAGCACCACACACACATGAATGAATACACGTTGAACAACTAGCGTAAACAATAACAATATAGCGTAAATAAAGACTTACATAAGTCTATAGAGGTTAGCATACGACAGCTCTATTTCGATAGCTTCATATCTCTGTTTCATATACTGATAGTTTTGATTTTATGCATTGAATCATGTGTGTTAACGTGCAGCAACTGCTGCGAATGAGGTGGTTTTGGGGCTTGTCGCGTTGGGTAAAAATGAGCGTTTTTTGGCGAGTTTTTGAAGTCTTGTCTTGCAAGTGTGGAACGGTAACAGTGTATACTTAGCATGCTTAGAAGACACGGGCCACTACACTTCCCCCGACGGTTTCAGGAAGCACACATTTGCCAGAAGACACAGACTCAGGATAAAAACTGTCTTCAATAGACTAATGGTCGTAAAGAGTTCAACAAAAGAAAGTATACCACTTTGTTTATGTCATTTTGAGTAACTTTTAATTTGTTTTTGTCCAAACAGGCTAGATAGGCATTTAGATGAATCTTTTAGGCATAATTTGATACCAAATTTGCCCCCTAACAACAAAGATAAACCATGATTAGCACCATTTAAAGGAAAATATCCCATTTTCAAAAGTCGCATTTCCAATACACAGCAAGAAAGGGCCAATTGTTATCACACACATTTATCCCGTACTGATCACCGCGCATATCCCTCAATGCGCGGGCTAATTCAAATGTAAACTGATGCATGGGTGAAGGATTTGAATGTAAAGGAATGTTAATGGATGGGGAGAACATGGACAGATTAACCAAATCTTCTCGTGCCACTGTGTATTGGAAATGCGACTTTTGAAAATGGGATATTTTCCTTTAAATGGTGCTAATTATGGTTTATCTTTGTTGTTAGGGGGCAAATTTGATATCAAATTATGCCTAAAAGATTCATCTAAATGCCTATCTAGCCTGTTTGGTCAAAAACAAATTGAAAGTTACTCAAAATGACGTAAACAAGGTGGTATACTTTCTTTTGTTGAACCCTTTATATATGCGTGTTATATTACGTGTCTTCGTGGTGATATTTCATCGCGGGACATCTTGCATTTATTATTACATAGCTTCGTGTATGAAGAACTGTAAATTCTTACAACTTACTTTACAGTCGTATAGGCTTGGTTTGCCATTCTTTGATTGCTCTAACCGTTTTACCTTGCAAGACATGACTTCAAAAAGTCTGAAAAACACCATCAGTACCTCGAGAATAGAAGAGTAGGCCTATTACATAACCCTTAGGTAGAGCCCAATTATTTGCTTTGTAAGTTCAAATTCTGCTTTGTAAATTCAACTTGCACCCGGGCTTGTGCCTTCTTCAATTTTCAATTGAGCTAAACACACTTGCACCCAGAATAAGCATTTCTTTTAATTTTGAGTATTTAGACCAAGGCATAACGTGGCATAATATAATAACATCACCAAATCATCAAATTGTTTATCATCACAGTCAATAGTTAGGTCACCCAAGCCCTATATGAAAGCTATGAAGATTGTTAAACGGGGTCAGTCGTCACAAACATGTACAAACACAATAGTCAAACGACCTTGCTATTGTCATGCTATTGTCAACACTCCCTACACAGAGGTCTGCAGTGCAAATCTGTACGATTTTCGCCATGTAATGTCTATGGCAGATTTCATTCCCTGGTATAAAGCTATGAGGTTTCCGTGGTCTTCGCTATCTCCAAGCAGATAGAGCAATACGTACATGGACTTTTTTGTAGACGAGGGTTCATTTCATGATTTGGTGAGGTTTAGAATGAGTTAGGATTCCTGTAATTTTGAAGACCACGGATTTTCAAAACGTGAATTTTCCAACATTTTACGACATAAATTTGGTCACCAAACGTGTTTAAAACTATACATTTTACCGTTCTGCAGATGTTATTGAACCTCCTCTAAAATTCTACATGATTTTTAAGACGTTTCTCAGTTTTTGAGATGCCCAAATAAACCATTTTCCGAAGCTATTTCTAGCAAATATTCAGTCACTGAGACTCCATTGTTTTCTTGCGTATAACAAAATATGACATGCAGCGTGACCTCCCTACTGGCTGATCACTGCACCGCATAGCAGCCTCAGCGTTTATCCCATACCACAAAATATATAATTTATAGGGGGTTTTCTTTTGTTCAGATCCGGTGAGTTAACTATGAACGCTGCAGAAAAGTGTATGTTACAAAAAAAAACAGCCATATAATAATGATATGGTTGGATGAGGAATTGAACCCGGGATTCCTGCGTGGAAGCGCTAGAGCGTGGCCACTACGCTACACTAGACTAACTGTTTTGGCATAGTCGTTGATAAAGATATATTTAGTATGGAGTGATTCAAGCATCACATTTCGTACGCGTTAATGATCACCATACTTATTTCAAAATTAAAACAATGAATCGATTAGCATTTTAAACAATGAAAAATAAAATTGTTCATTAGGACTCCGTGTACAATTACGTGACTTCGTTTTCGCGCTGATTTCATTAGACTGATTTAACTGGATTGAACTGGCGGTTTTTGAGGGCGCCCTAGCCCATATCAGTGCGATTTTCAAAAAGAGTGACCCCTCCTTAGTTTAATTCCTCTATGGTCCGATGCCCCAGTATCTGCGCTTGCTCATCATTAAAAAAAAATGATGCAATGATAAGTTTGTGACTGAAGTTCCTTCCATCAAATACTAGTATTCTGTCTGGGGTCAAAGTATTATATTATATTGATTGCATCATTGAAGTAAAGCTAACTCATTGACAGTCAATAGTTAGGTCATCCAAGCCCTATATGAAAGCTATGAAGATTGTTAAACGGGGTCAGTCGTCACAAACATGCACAAACACAATAGTCAAACGACCTTGCTATTGTCATGCTATTGTCAACACTCCCTACACAGAGGTCTGCAGTGCAAATCTGTACGATTTTCGCCATTGAATGTCTATGGCAGATTTCACTCCGTGGTATAAAGCTATGAGGTTTCCGTGGTCTTCGCTATCTCCAAGCAGATAGAGCAATACGTACATTGACTTTTTTGTAGACGAGGGTTCATTTAATGATTTGGTGCGGTTTAGAATGAGTTAGGATTCCTGTAATTTTGAAGACCACGGATTTTCAAAGCGTGAATTTTCCGACATTGTACGACATGAATTTGGTCACCAAACGTGTTTTAAAAAATACATTTTACCGTTCTGCAGATGTTATTGACCCTCCTCTAAAATTCTGCATGATTTTTAACACATTTCTTAGTTTTTGAGATGCCCAAATAGACCATTTTCCGAAGCTATTTCTAGCAAATATTGCCGTCACTAAGACTCCATTGTTTTCTTGCGTATAACAAAATATGACACGCAGCGTGACCTCCTTACTGGCTGATTGATGGCCGTGCTATCAATCTAGGGATTATAAAATCATAAGTTGTTGCGTCAGGACTGATCTACGGTGTATAACATCCAGTTTTTGTAATGGTGATGACAGGTTCTCGTAAAATTCTTTGGGTTGACCGCGATTATCTGAATAGTATGCGTCAAAACGTACGAATCATAGTTATCAACTCAATTCATGCGTTCATTTTTATTTATTATTAATTAATTAATTAAATAATGAGTTAGTTATAGACAGTGGTATATACAGGGGGCGGGGCCTCGAGGCCCGTGCCCCCCCCCCCCCCCCCCCCACCCGGTAAATTGTGTAAAAAAAAATTTAAAAAAAGGAGAGATGGGAGAGAAAGGGGGAAGAGAAGGGGGAGAGAAAAAGGGTAAAGGGGTCTATACAACCGTCTACATGTCACATGGTAAATGGGTTGACAAAATACCACGTCTGTCGCCGTGTAGCGAGGTGTCGTGTGTCGCAGTGGTGTAGCCAGAAGGGAGGGTGGGGGGGGGGGGGGGGGGGGGGGGGGGGGGGGGGGGGGGGGGGGGGGGGGGGGGGTCGTCAGGGCTGGACTAACCAATGGGACAGATGGGCCCGGCCCCAAAATTCAGAAGAAAAAAAGATAAATATAAATTACCAACACTAAACACTAAATTAGAAAAGCCCAGTAACATTTTGCCCCAAAATTATAATTTTAGAAGCTTGTTCAAAGCCAAACTGTACCTCAATATGGCCAAATTATTGTTAAAGGAGGTGTCCCGCAAGCATAAAAGTGTGCATTATATGTTAGAAATATAACTATCGAGCCCAACTTTTGTAATGATATAGAAGAAAACACCACACTTATGACAAAAACAAATAAAAACCGCAATCTCTCAACATGCCCTTTTTAAAATTCGCGGCGATCAAAAGTCCCAGTGTCGATGATGTCATAGTTGTACAATACACATGCGCAAATTTGAGCACCGATACCCATGACGTCATCGCCACAGGGACTTTCAATCGCCGCGAATTTTAAAAAGTGCATGTTGAGTGATGGCAGTTTTTATTCATTTTTGTGACTAGTACGGTGTTTTGTTCTATATAATTACGTAACTTCGGCTCGATAATTATGTTTCTAACAAATAATGCTCAATGTTGTGCTTGCGGGACCATTCCTTTAAATAGCAACATTTTCGCGCATTTGGTAAATTTATTATTTTAGTTACCGTACTTTTGTCATCAAATTGGCAATTTTTGGCCCACTCTATTTCCACATCCACTGTTATTATACTCGCTCTCAGCCAGTAGGGAGGTCACGCTGCATGTCATATTTTGTTATACGCAAGAAAACAATGGAGTCATAGTGACTGCAATATTTGCTAGAAATAGCTTCGGGAAATGGTCTATTGGGCATCTCAAAAACTAAGAAACGTGTTAAAAATCATGTAGAATTTTAGAGGAGGGTCAATAACATCTGCAGAACAGTAAAATGTATAGTTTTAAACACGTTTGGTGACCAAATGTATGTCGTACAATGCCGGAAAATTCACGTTTTGAAATCCGTGGTCTTCAAAATTACAGGAATCCTAACTCATTCTAACCTCACCAAATCATGAAATGAACCCTCGTCTACAAAAAAGTTCGTGTACGTATTGCTCTATCTGCTTGGAGATAGCGAAGACCACGGAAACCTCATAGCTTTATACCACGGAATGAAATTTGTCATTGACATTACATGGCGAAAATCGTACAGATTTGCACTGCAGACCTCTGTGTAGGGAGTGTTGACAATAGCATGACAATAGCAAGGTCGTTTGACTATTGTGTTTGTGCATGTTTGTGTCGACTGACCCGTTTAACAATCTTCATAGCTTTCATATAGGGCTTGGGTGACCTAACTATTGACTGCTCTTTAGCCACTTTACATCGCAATACCAGACAACAATAGATTAATGACAAAAGAGTGAATTCCTTTCATTTTATATATTATCAAGGTAATCTATTTTTGATTGAATTATTGAACTACTGAGTTGGAATTGGGTTTTAAGCGCAAAGGTCGTCGGCAACTTACACACAGGGTGTGTCAAAATATCCTGATTTCACCGATTTTTTTATACCAGTTCATGTACAAAAATGAATACATTTAATGAAATGCACAGAAGAACCCATTGTTAGCTATAACCTAAATTTCATTTCACTCGAATAGGTTATAATGGGCGATCTGTGCTTTCCCCCAAATTCTACGAATTTAATCCGTTCGACGTGACCGTGAAAGATAAACGTTTAATGAATGGGTCCTAAGTTGAACATGTGATCCAGAGCTGGATATATTGAATCCTGTCCAGACCATCAGACACATAACACATATGACTAAAATCCTCCATTTATTGGGATAAGTGCGATCAAAAAGAAGAACAAATAATTTTGATATTTTGATAAAAGAAAATGACAATCTTCATTTTTTAATTTTTAGTACCTGCATTTACACATAAACTCATTATTCGCACTTCTTGATTGCTATGAATTCGTTTTATGCGCAATGCTATGTTATATTTTAATCGTGTTGGGGTAATAGGTCACGTAACGAGCGTCATTGAGATAAGTGTTAACAAATTGTTGACCAAAATATTTGGAAATTATTAATTAAAATGAACTTGAAGAAGAATTTTTTCTAACATTTAGAAAACGGGACCTAAACATTTTGACTCACCCTGTATATAACTGCACTATTACATACCTTGTACTTACATAAAAAAACCAATGTGTACATATCCAGTAATTTGCCATTCTACGTCAATTGCAATTCCAGACATGGATAGATAATAATAGATCAATGACAAAGAATTGAATTATTTACACAAAATAGGTAACATGGTCATAGGTCACTAATAGGTATATCAAATAAGGTGGGGCCGTTTCAAAAAATCCTTAAAATCGTGATACGTGTTTCTATTTTAAATAGAAGTTGTCAAAATAACACATTTTTGGTATCATATTAAAGACAATTTATCCAGCTACCGAATAAAAAAGGATTAAAGCCACATGTTTAGCAACAGTGAAGTTATCAATCTAAACGTCCAGTGAGTCAAGGGTGGGGCCGGTGGATGAGGCGCCGGTGGAAGAGGCGCCCATAGGTTTCTACACAAAATAGCGGAGAACTAGAACTTTTGAAATTTATGCCATTTTAAAAGTATATATAGGAAAGTGTTCAAACTTCTCATATGTGTTAATAACATGTGCCTGCTACTACGAATAAAAATATTGAATTGTTATCTAGCCATTCTCTACTAGAATATGATGTTCAATTCAGGGAGTGTTTTAATGTAAAAAATACACAGTTGTATTCATTTTATTGATTAAACAATGACCAAATCGCAGTCTCTCTATTTCATTTGTGTGACTCTTTTTAACTAAAAAAGCCAGAAGTGTTTCTTCACAGAATTGTTCATAAATTTATGAAAAAATTGCTATTTAGACCTATTTTGGACCACCCTGTATTCAAAATAAAAGGAACTTTAATGATATTCATGTAGTTCATTTTGATAACCATTTTCCTTTAAATTAAATAGTCCATGCAATATTATATACAAACCTTCGTTTTATGCATTATTTCATCATCATTTTAGACACCCTGTACTTTTCCTGTGTACATTTTGGGCAGGTGATTCTTAGCAAATTTGGTAGCACCTTCTGCGGTTGTTCTGATTTTGGTGACTATCTTCAGCTAAACTCTAATTGTACAAACTATCAAAATATTTTGTGAGGAGCAAAAACGATCAACTTGTTTATGTTCCACCCTGTAAAAATGTTACACACCCTGTATAATTTGATTCTTTTTTTGCAAAAATGAAAAACCTTGAAGCATAAGCTTTCCAACAATATATATTTTGTGGGTCATTAAGTATGTAAAACTTAAGTTTTGTCCCCTTTAATCAGAATTGGTGCATTTCTCAACATTATTAGAAGTGAAACATTTTTGGACCAGTTTGTGACTTCTGCCCACATAGTAAATGGTAGGCTGACAGTTATTTGGAGTTCATAATGACGGTATGTGTTTACTTTGTAATAGTGGTTGGGAAGATACTATTCAATACTTATGCTTTCATTATTTGATGTACTGTTATTCTTGTATATTCGTTCTAATGCAACACCTACGGGTGAATGTCGTTGTTATAAAAATTGTTTCCAATACTACCTACTTTTATCATGACTGGGTTTGCCATTAAAAAAAAAGTAGACAATGTTCCCACCATCAGCACAGGGCCTCGCAAAATTGACCGGAGGGAAAAGGGGATGGGTTTGACGAAGGGGATACTTCAGGCTTCCAGAAAAAAGTATCAATTTTGACGTGACTCATTATCGTGCGTGCTATGGTACAAACAGCATGGCAATTAGGGTCAGTGTTCGAACACATTTTTTCTATGATTGTAGCTTCGCGTAAAGCGATAATGCCACTTTTGTATAGCCATGGAATTACTACTATGTCTGTTGCGGGACTTTAGGACAGGTGTATCAATAACATTGTTGAATGTTATCATATTTAATTTGCCAATACAGGTATTATTCAAGGCGCTATCCTTGTTGTCGTTTGTTTATATAACATTTAATTAATATGCGATTTTCCAATTGCAATGTGTCAGCGCGTTTTGTATTAGCATTAATTTGATGTAGAAATAAGCAAAACATGACAAGCCTCGTGTGTACTTTTTGACAATGACAATCCCAGACTAGGGGGAGGGGGGGGGGGGGGGTGGGGTACTGCGCCATTTTGTCCCGAAGCAATGGTCATACGTCATCTTTTGGTCAATTTTCTGAACGTTTGGATTGGATTTACGTGCAAAATATATGCCCTTGGCATCATACTTTCCCGGGTGTGTGGGTCCACTTTAAATTTCAAATGTTCTAAAATGGATGGATTTCTAACCAATTTGATAAAAAACACGATCCACACACCTCAGAATTGCAAATAAATGCTTAAAACAAGTCCACTTTTTGGGCCTTTGAACAGAGTGTTTGCCGGGAATTACGTACACGGTGCATTAACCCATGACCCCGGTCCAATTAATAAAATTAGATATTAATACATTATTTGCCAAGATTTTTAAATTAGCACGGTTGGTGTAGTGGATGGAACGTTGACATGGGGAGCGAAAGGTTGCGAGTTCGAGCCCCGTTATGATCACTTTTGTTTTATATGCGCTGGATTTGTTTGGCCTGCCGGCATCATCTGTATGGCGTTGACCGTATAAATGACGCCATTTTTGTGTTCGAAAATGTCCGTTCGTTATAAATGTAATGAATATGGTTAGATAATAAAACTATCACAATTATACTCGTCGAGCTCTGTGGCGTGCATAGGTTGGCCATGTCGTTGGCAATCAGCAATCCCGGGGTCGATCCCCGAATATTCCTTGTTATCCTTTTATTTTTTCTATTTTTTAAACTTGATGGTGGATTAATGTAACATCATTGTTATGTCAATTTTATAAATTATAAAGGCCGCCCATGCGTTTATAGTTTTCTTTTTATTTATTTATCTATCATAAATTTATCTCTTGATTTATTTAACTTTGTAGCTAAACAATTCGTCGGTCTCATCACATACAGATCTATTCGACGCAACACGCTTTTCGAGAAAATCGAGATTGAAATCCCGTCGTCAGATTTGGCTTCAAACTTGCTTATTTCTTAACCAATATTCCTAGATAGGATATATACATGAAGAGGACCCTTGGTACTTTCTATTTAGGTGATTTTTGTGTGCTAATCTTTTGAATAACATTGATTAAAATGGTACCAAACTAATAGCTCTGTATGTGAACACATTTTTTTTTTCTCCATTATTTACGATGATTTCTCGTATAGAGCGCAAAGATCTCTATGTGAAACGCGATGAATTTGCGATGTTCAAATAGCTCATGGAATAGATCTGTATGTGAAACGTGTAGAATTTGCGATGTTCAAATAGCTCATGGAATTGATCTGTATGTGAAACGCGTAGAATGTGCGATGTTCAAATAGCGTGATGTGTCGTCCACGTTATATCCTATTCTATATGGAATAGCGCTATATGTGAAACGCTGAAATGTAAAAAACGGCAAATACACCAAATTCAAGGACTTATATCTCATTAATTAAACATAATTGAGGTCTGTAACTTGGGATATTGAAAGAGCACGATACAATATTACTAAAAACCGATTTTCTCAAAAATTCTTAATCTCTCGAATAGATCAGTATGTGTTGAGACCGACGAATTAAAATGCGTAAACAATTATATATTATTGCTCTATAAATAAGTGATTTAACTTGAGTTCAGTTTGATTAATGATAGCAAAACCGAGTAGAAGCGACGTACGACCATTTTACCAGTGTGCCCAACAATTTCTCCTTTGCACACTTTGTTTATACATTCAGAGATGTCACTTTTAGCTTGTTATAGCTAGGCTAATAATATAGCCTACATGTACAATT
Organism: Ophiura sarsii; assembly: GCA_035610835.1. Classification (NCBI taxonomy): domain Eukaryota; kingdom Metazoa; phylum Echinodermata; class Ophiuroidea; order Amphilepidida; family Ophiuridae; genus Ophiura; species Ophiura sarsii. The sequence continues at coordinate 52,070,655 of CM069456.1, read as the reverse complement.
GTAAGAAAGTTTGCGACCTCTTTGATTTTAGGCTGGTAACACAATCCCACAGTGCATTTCGTTAAAACAGTGTAAATTATTTTTTCAACGATACGTATCACGTCATAACTACACGATCGTTTTCGCAAAATATCGCAAAATGGCGCGGTACCCCCCCCCCCCCCTCCCCCCCTCCCCCCCCCCCCCCCCCCCCCCCCCTAGAGGGGTATGATATGAATATACTAAATGTAGGCAAGTTATTGATTTCTTATCACAATATTCAATATTATATTCCATTTCTTGTAATTGTTAATGAATTAAAACCGACAATTGTACCAAATTAAACTAAAGGATAAGAACTTCCCGGATTAATCACCTGATATCGATTATGAGGTTTGCCATAACCTTTAAAATGTCTGTGTGGACGTTTGCTTGATGGCCAACAGTCTTTGTTGTCTCACCCAATAGGCCCGTATGTTTCTTGCTAAACAGACTGGGCTTGCTGTTCTGCATGTTACTGGTTCGTCGAACCAAAGACTTAATGCCTTGGTCGAACCGAATGATGCTTCTATCTTGAGTGCATCACTATTTATCGAGGTCGTAGTGCGCTGTGATTGGCTATTAAACCCAGTTGTCTGATTGGACGATCCGAGGCGCTGCTGTTACCCCCCTCTACTTAGCAACATAATTCAACGGAATTCTTACCGTTTTATTCAAAACTATTAACTTTGTTTTGAAAACATTGATATTCATTACTCTGAGTATCGATATCGTCCGTGAGATAAAAACCAGAAAGACCTTTTTGAATAGGCCTATGTGTTATAAACTTTAACACGCGATTGAAATATCTAAACAAGTATAAACTTGTAAAGAAATCCTTACCTACTGGCTTGGATTTATAGCATGCAGCTAACTAGACAAGCCTGTTTCGATCCTCAAGGGATCTCATCAGTAGAACTGCTAAGGTCTAATTACTTTAGTACATTTAAGTAATTAATACTGACCCATGCTTACAGGTTTTCAAAGAAAATCCTGTATAGCAAGAAAGTAAACTTACTCTCTCTCTCCTTGCGGAGATTTGTATGTCAGACAAATTCACACACCTCGACAGCCTTTCGTGCCGGTATAGTCATTCTATAGAACAAACAAAGCTACAATCTCGGCCAATATTGTTGGAACACTTTTATACGTGTGTTTAAAAACTCCCCCTCTCCCCCTGGATCAATGTTGAAACATGATTTTTGGGTTACGGGATACTGGGAAGGGCCAACATTGCCCAGTGGGGAGGGGGGAGTTATTAATGTTTAGGAAAGGCTTTAAGCCTTCCGTCAAAGACAGCAATGTTTTGATAGTGTACATTTTGCGCAAACGGGAACGCACGAAAGAGTCATTATTACATGGATGTTCCAAGTAATTATGGCCGCGATTGTCTGAATCATCTGTTAAAAAAATCATCTGTTTTAAGGGTTTTGGGCATAACTTTTGATTCAATAAAGCTTTCTTTACCAGATTTGAAGGATAGATAGGTTATGTTATTGGTCACGTGGCCAACTACTTAAAAAGGTCATGCCTCAACTTACTGTTAGGGATAGGTCAATTTTAATTACAGAGGTATATTTGCCATACTAAATGCCCAATAAATTATGGATGTTGCCAGTAATTTAAATTTAAATGGTTTCTCGATCACATATACCAACAGCTAAACATGCTGGAAAACATTCTCGTCGCTTACGCGACTCCTGCGTCATTCAAAATGGATTACATAACAAGGAAGGGGAAGGGGCGCTATCGCCAACAAGTTAAATTAATTGTTATATGGTATTTTTAAAAGTCTACGGGGGAATTGGACATTATTTTTAAAAAATATTCAAAACATAGTCCGGTGCCAGGCTCGAACTTACAACATTTGGTTTGAAAGCATGAAAGCAACGCAACAACAGCGCTCTTACCCACTACACCACGGATGAGACCATACCACGGAACAGCGTTTTCAAAGATATCAGGACAATTATAGACATAATCGATATGGTCAGTCGTTATTGTTAATGCACTGTATATAGTTCAATTTGACAACGTATTTGGATAGGCCATAACAGTAATCCATGGGATATTTTCAATCAGGAGTCCAAAATATTACGGGAATGTCGAGTTTCAACAGTATGCCATCATTTTCAGATAAAAGTCTTTGACCTACTTTTCCTTTAATTATCGTGGCATACTGTCGCGTCTATTGATTTTGCGTGTAGTGTGTTTGGCATACTGTGAATATAGCCTCGACATGCACACAAAGTTCCAGAATTACATTGTAACCTGTTATATCTATGATTTGTTGACACGAGATTGCATATCATTTCACTGCGAGCGACGCTTAATATGTATCTCTATGTAAAGGTTGGGATGGGGGGGGGGGGGTGTATGTTTTACTATGCATTATAACGCAAGGAGGTATACCAATATGTTTATGGTTGACATGTCAATAAAAGAGAGCTACGAGTTTCTTTTTAAAATACAATCATAACAAGTCCTGTGTGTTTTACATATTTTATTAGTCTACCGACTATGATTTTCACATGCTTGATATTAACTTCTATGTTGGGAGAGGGGACTAAGAGCGTTGGTGTATAAGTTATAGAACATGTTATGATTAGTCTGCAATTTTAAACATTTTGTGAAAATTTGGAATGTCGTCTACAGACGACTGCCGCGTGGAAAGTGTTAAATAGAGCTACATGAATATGTACAATTAGGTTTATTTGTTATTTGTTTATTTGTTTATTTATTTATTTATTTATTTATTTATTTATTTATTTATTTATTTATTTATTTATTTATTTATTTATCATATTTAAAACAATAAATAAGTCGATTGTTAAGAATGCGTGAAGTTTGTTGGAAAAATAGAACAAATTCATATAGATAATCACAACTTTCCAATTTGACATTAGATCTAAACTATCTAATTCCAATTCAAATGTGACCGTTTCTCCAAATAAATTAAACACAAATGTTTAAATTAATAGTATGAACAGTGGGCATAATACTATTATCACATTCTGCTAATTTTACAGCGATCTGTTAAATAGTTCTGGACATAAAGTGAATCCATGTGACCATTTTATGAACAAAAATACACCAGAAATAGACCTTATATCTAATTAAAAGTGACCGTTCCCTAAAACCGTTAATGAAAAGATCAACTTTTGTCATTCACTTTTATCTATGGTATGTAGGCAAAATGATCTCCAAGTATCAATAAAATCGAATTAGCCGTTACGAAAATACAATGATTTAAACTAATCGAAAACTTTACATTTGTCACTCGAGGAGACAATCTCGGCCAATATTGTTGGAACACTTTTATACGTGTGTTTAAAAACTCCCCCTCTCCCCCTGGATCAATGTTGAAACATGATTTTTGGGTTACGGGATACTGGGAAGGGCCAACATTGCCCAGTGGGGAGGGGGGAGTTATTAATGTTTAGGAAAGGCTTTAAGCCTTCCGTCAAAGACAGCAATGTTTTGATAGTGTACATTTTGCGCAAACGGGAACGCACGAAAGAGTCATTATTACATGGATGTTCCAAGTAATTATGGCCGCGATTGTAGTTGTTATATTACGGTCAATAACCGTATGTAATGCGGTACGTATTCTCACCGCATATTGGCGTAACTTGCCTATATTCAGGCCTACAAAACTGTAGTCTGGTGGCTCTGAAAAGAGCCATGTAAATCTTGCTTTTCCAATTCAAGAATTCCCGCAACTTGGGAATCGGGAGAAGGTGGTTTATGGTGGTGTAAATTAAACGGAGCTTATTACTGTCTCCAAACACAAACAATTCTAAGGCTTTTCTGGTGTATTTCCTTAGCGCTACGATCTATAAATCTCATAACTGACTTAGCTAAGTTTCTAGACGAGCTATAAATAACTGTGGTGATGTTCCTTATAGCTTGCACTAGATAACGTTGTTTTAAGTTGAATTAACCAATCAAAGATGAATACTAGTAGGCTTCATCTATCTATATCTTTACCCGTTCTTGGGTTAAGAAAAAAATTGATATGCAGGTTACACAAAAATACTTTCCAGGTTAGATAATTCTATAAATAAATAATTATCCATCATTAAGGGGGCTGTCAAGTGTCGTTGTATGAATTTGTCAAGCACTGTAACTTTCAAACTATTTATGTGTTGTACATAAAAGTATACACTTTTTTGAATGAAATGAGTCGGGGAATCCATTTTTCGTATCAAAAATCGTGATTTTTATATTTTTGCCCAAAAATGCCTCTTTTTTGCCTAAATTTTATTAACAACCTAACAAAATAATTTTTAGGTAAAAAATTCTAAAATTTTACAGAAAGCATCTTAATTCAATTATCTAGGAAGTGTTTTTTTTTTTGCCTTTAAAATTTTTAGTTTTGAAATTATTGACCAAAAAGTGCTAAAAATGTGAATTTTGAGATATTTTATCCCAAAATTCACATTTTTAGCACTTTTTGGTCAATAATTTCAAAACTAAAAATTTTAAAGGCAAAAAAAAAAAACACTTCCTAGATAATTGAATTAAGATGCTTTCTGTAAAATTTTAGAATTTTTTACCTAAAAATTATTTTGTTAGGTTGTTAATAAAATGTAGGCAAAAAAGAGGCATTTTTGGGCAAAAATATAAAAATCACGATTTTTGATACGAAAAATGGATTCCCCGACTCATTTCATTCAAAAAAGTGTATACTTTTATGTACAACACATAAATAGTTTGAAAGTTACAGTGCTTGACAAATTCATAAAACGACACTTGACAGCCCCCTTAATTAAAGCTTTCAACGAGGGATAAACTGCCCATGAACCATTGAAATTTATGCATCAATTCTCTCCTCCACTCCTTTCGTCCCCCATCAAATGGCTGCGTACCACTAAATGGTACCGCTACACTCAGGGGGAAAATACAAACATAATTTTAAAAAAAAGGGAAAGGCACAGGGGTACCTGAATGAAGCTTATAGAACCTAAACCCGATCTTGTGGAAATCGAAAATATTCCTAACTTGCAATATTCCCTTTATAATTCTAAGGTTGTAACCTAACTTAGTCATTACTCGTTTGAGTATTAGTCAGAGCTATAATCATGACAAATGTCATGAGGCTGACAGTCATATTAGCGATGTTATAAGTTAGGAGGTAGAACTTATTGAATGACCCTCGTAGATGTAAGTCGACCTAAAATTATGATTAAAATCCTACTTTAATCATTTGGGGGCAGCAAGTACCTTTCCTGATTACTGATGATTAGTCTTTGGCCCCAGGATTCTAAAATAGAGAAAACTTCCCATTGTCGTCGGCAATCAGTGGTGTGGAATCTTATGGGTGTGTTATGCCATACATACGGGCCTATCCCAAATAAGGCCGTTGAGAAGATTGGTATACTGAAAAGTAGTTACTTTCGTCATATTATGATTTTGGGATTATTTAATTACTCCGTAGCTGGGAATATGATACTATAATAATACGAATTGGTAAACAGGTATGATAAGCGCATTCATAATTTTAATGGCATACTCATGAATGATATTCCAATTATGAAACTGTGAATGTGAAATTAGAATAATCATGATAATACGAATTGGAAAACTTAAGCAAACCATGTCCACCATTGTCTGCCTAACACCGATGTTTGTTTGCGCCCTCAGCGGAAATGAGTTTAAGGTGAACAACGTAATCGTAGCATCGATAGATGGCGCCTTGTTTATACCCTGTACCCGAGAAGAGGGGTATGACATGAATTTACTAAATTGAGGCAAGTTATTTATTCCTTATCACGTTATTTAATATTATATTCCACTTCTTGTAATTGTTAATGAATTTAAACCGACAATTGTACCAACATAAACTAAACTAAAGGATAAGAACTTCCCGAATCAATCACCTGATATCGATAATGAGATTTGCCATAACCTTTAACACTTCTGTGTGGACGTTTGCTTGATGGCCAACGGTTTTTTTTGTCTCACCCAATAGGCCCGTATTTATGGCATACAAAAACTCGTAATAATCCATAGCCCGAGCTGCAGTGTTCTCCTATAGGATATTACAATAACTTTGAATGAGAGGCAAGAGGGCCTAACTCACAATTTTATGTTTTTGAGTTATGAAGCAAAACATATTTATTGTTTTAGCCTTCCAAAAATATGTTTAAGAGAGCAACTTTAGTGATAATATATGTTATTGGTCATCCCTTTTGTCTAATTTAATGAACCAATTTCTTTGAATCAAGGTCCAATTGTAGTTCAATATGTAAGTTAGGCCCTTTTGCCGCGGATCTTTGATACATATGTAATATAAAACTGGCATGGTAGGCTCATAATACATACTCATAAATGCATCAAGAGCATTTATTAGCAAATATTTCAATGAAAAAAATAGAAACCAGTGCTTGCAAGACTTTGTAGACGTTTTAATAATATTAACAAGCAATTTGGGACGACCATGAATTAAAATGCATTTTGAATTTCCATCAAATCAAATTGTTTCCTTATCTTCAAATAACTTCCTGTACCTTTCTTTAATGCCAATTGTGTATTACCATACACAAAACAGATTTTCCCGAAACCTTTCACAATTTTCAAAGTCTATCTCAAGGATTACTGAACCAATACTAAGCATGTTTGTACTTATTTCAATGCATTTCATGTGGTGTTTCCAAAAATGGTTATGAAATTTAAGATGTTTGACATTTTTGAAACATTTTGTGACATTTTGTAATGTCGTCTGCAGCTGCCTGCCGCGTGGAAAGTGTTAAGACATGGATATGGAATAATAAAGTTTTAAATAGAAATGCTGAAACAAAAAAGCTGCATTACCATGGGCTTTTGGGGAAATAAACTGTCCTTATGGTCAGAAGTCACAAACTGGTCCAAAAAATGTTTCACTTCTAATAATGTTGAGAAATGCACCAATGCTGATTAAACGGGACAAAACTTAAGTTTTACATACTTAATGACCCACAAACTATATATTTTGTAAAGCTTATGATTCAAGGTTTTTCTTTTTTGCAAAAAATAATCAAATTATACAGGGTGTGTACAATTTTTATACGGTGGAACATAAAAAAGTTGATCGTTTTTGCTCCTCACAGAATATTTGATAGTTTGTACAATTAGTGTTTAGCTGAAGATAGTCACCAAAATCAGAACAACCGCAGAAGGTGCTACCGAATTTGCTAAGAATAACTTGCCCAAAAATGTACACAGGAAAAGTACAGGGTGTCTAAAATTATGATGAAATAATGCATAAAATGAAGGTTTGTATATAATATTCTATGAAATTAAGTTAGCATGGACTATTTTATTTAAAAGAAAATGGTTATCAAAATGAACTACATGAATATCGTTAAAGTTCCTTTTATTTTAAATACAGGGTGGTCCAAAATAGGTCTAAATAGCAATTTTTTCATGAATCTATGAACAATTCTGTGAAGAAACACTTCTGGCCTTTTTAGTTAAATGTTTTACTACCCAGGGTAAAAAAGGACCGAAGAGTCACACACATGAAATAGAGAGACTGCGATTTGGCCATTGTTTAATCAATAAAATGAATAAAACTGTGTATTTTTTACATTAAGACACTCCCTAAATTGAACATCATATTCTAGTAGAGAATGTCTAGATAACAATTCAATCTTATACTTCATAGTAGCAGGCACATGTTGTTAACACATATGAGAAGTTTGAACACTTCCCTATGTATACTTTTAAAATGGCATCAATTTCAAAAGTTCTAGTTTTCTGCTATTTTGTGTAGACACCTATGGGCGCCACATCCACCGGCGCCACATCCACCGGCCCCACCCTTGACTCACTCAACGTTTAGATTGATAACTTCACTGTTGCTAAACATGTGGCTTTAATCCTTTTTTTATTCGGTAGCTAAATAAATTGTCTTTAATATGATACCAACAATTTTATGTTTTTTTGACAACTTCTATTTAAAATAGAGACACGTATCACGATTTTAAGGATTTTTTAAAACGGCCCCACCTTATTTGATATACCTATTAGTGCCCTGTGACCTTATCCCCTTAAAATAATCAATCAATCAATCAATCAATCAATCAATTTATTGACTGAAGTATTTATTGACTAAAGCATTTATTGACTAAAGTATTTATTAACTAAAGTATTCACTGACTAAAGTAATTATTGACTTAAGTATGTATTGACTAAAGTATTGACTAAAGTAATTATTGACTAAAGTATTTATTGACTAAAATATTTATTGACTAAAGTATTTATTGACTAAAGTATTAATTGACTAAAGTATTTATTGACTAACGTATTTATTGACTAAAGTATTTATTGACTAAAGTATTTATTGACTAAAGTATTTATTGACTAAAGTATTTATTGACTAAAGTATGTATTGACTAAAGCATTTAATGACTAAAGTATTCAAGTAGTACTCAAGTAGTTATGTTTTCATCTATTTATGTATTCATTGTATTATTTATCAGTATATTTATTTATTTATTTAATTATTTATTTATTTATTTATTTATTTATTTATTTATTTATTTATTTATTTATTTATTTATTTATTTATCTATTTATTTATAAATAAGTATATTTATTTATTTATTTATTTATTTATTTATTTATGTTAGCAACTAAGCAGTGTATCATTAACTTTCATTCACTTTTTATAACAACACATAGGTTAGTATCACATTTCTTCTATCAGAAGGAAGACACAACTGGTGATGAGGGTACACCATCTGAGAGCAACGGGGCGGGGCCACGCAGTGGTTTGAATAATGAAACGAGTTAATTACCAATTGGTTGGTGTGGACGCGGTTTCCTTATCATTATATGACTTATATTGCCTAATCGCGGGTGAAGACTCGTATAGAGTGCGCTATACTGTGAAGTGAACCAAATCTCAACAATGGGTAGATTTCTGTTACTTAGGTCTGCTCACTTTCGAAACAGATTTGGAATCCATTGCTATACTTATTCCTGGCTCAGTCATTATGTGTTCTTCATATGTGGTGTTATTGGGAGTTACCATAATTCTTATGTTAGAGCAAGGTACAATAAAGAGTCTTGGTGTATTAATGCCGGTGTTACAAGAACAATTTTCAACCTACACTTGGGTTATTGGTCTGGCGATATCGTTGACTCCCGGCATCGGTAGTTGTGCGTGTAAGTATGACAATAATTATTGATCCTAGATAATGTATAACGAAAAAAAGAAAATGGAAAGCTGCATTTAAAAATGTTATAAACAAGTACGGTCGTAACTCTTACATGTAGGCAATTTTATGTAAAATGCCCTGGAGGGGATAACTATATACGTATAATTATGTGCCTGCCGTGCCTTTTCTCGAAATTTAGTACATCGAAGGGTGGTAATCAGAAAGGTTTTGGGTATATTAATGCTCCCTTAATTATTTGATGGGATATAGAAGAACGTACTTTGTCAGATAGGTTTATTGACCCCCCCCCCCCCCCCCCTAAAAGGCCTGACATATTCAATATCCGCAAGATTTCCAATATCCAAATTTCAAATGTTTAAATCTACACTTTTGAGAATCCAATTTTCTACTTACCTTCTGTTTAACCAGAAATGGTTGTCAATAATAATTATTACGCTCCTGATTTATCAGCTAAGCACTCTCTGATTACTTTTGATGTGTATTGACCACTCCGGGAATATAATGTCGCTCTGACCGTTGATCTAAAAAACCACCATTGATTGTGTATTCGCATTATCAAATCTGTGCTAGATTTGCGATCAGAGAGACATCTATTCGCCTGAAGATTGGACAAAATGACCGTATGGGATTGTCCATGAAACTCAGAGTAGCGATAATATTCCGGAAGGTCTATACCTCTGAATTTGTATAAGCTCTACCGTTTACGGTATTGAGCACTCTATTCAAATGTCTAGTCTAACCAGAAATGGTTGTCAATAATAATTATTACGCTCTTGATTTATCAGTTGAGCACTCTCTGATTACTTTTGATGTGTATTGACCACTTCGGGAATATAATGTTGCTCTGACCGTTGATCTAAAAAAACACCATTGATTGTGTATTCGCATTATCATATGTGTGCTAGATTTGCGATCAGAGAGACATCTATTCGCCTGAAGATTGGACAAAATGACCGTATGGGATTGTCCATGAAACTCAGAGTAGCGATAATATTCCGGAAGGTCTATACCTCTGAATTTTTATAAGCTCTACCGTTTACGGTGTTGAGCATTCTATTCAAATGTCTAGTCTAACCAGAAATGGTTGTTAATAATAATTACCTTCTGTTTACTGTAAATACCTGTATAACAATGGGTGAATTGATCGTTAGACATTACACCAAGTTTGCCGATGTCGGAAATACATGCTGTAGGCCTATCATGCCTATATTGAACATTTGACCATGTTTTGTTAGCGTTATTCAACTAAAACAAGATCGCTTCAGGAAAGTTTTCCATGACCATTTTAGTTTATCAACTCAAAATCTGTGTGCGCTTCGCGCGCATTCTTTCTACAGGTGTCAATATTATAATGGATCTCGAACCAAACCATATATTATATGGGGAACGTTAAAAACGTCATACTGGCGCTTCGCGCGTATTAGTGTCGATGTTTCATCATTATTCAAGCTGAACAAGATGGCTTCAGGAAAGTTTTCCATGACCATTTTAGCTTAAAAACTGAAAATCTGTTTGCGCTTTGCGCGCATTCTTTCTACAAATATTATATGGGGGACGTTAAAAACGTTTTACGCGCTTCGCGCGTATTAGTTTCAATGTTTCATTATTTAAGCTTAATTTATAGTATCAGAAGGCTTTAACCAGTTTTCAATGAACATTTTAGTTGAAAAACTGAAAAATTTTGCGAGCTCTGGGCGCATATTTTCTACAGGTTTTAACATTATAATGGCCCTCAAACCATACGATTTGGATTTGGACTTGAGATGTATGTAACTATGCAATATCAAACTGTAAAAACGTCAGACTTGACCATTTAAGTGTTAGTTTCAATGTTTCATTATTGTTTCAATATTTAAGCTTAACAAAAAAGTTTCAGGACAGTTTTCCATGACCATTTTAGTTCAAAAACTGACCTTTTTTTTCGCGCTCGGCGCGCATATTTTCTGCATGTTTAAACATTATAATGGCCCTCAAACCACAACAAATAGTTTACATATTATTTGGAGGACATTTAAACGTCATACTGTACCTTTAAAAATCACAATTTTTGCGCGCTTTGTACTAGTTTCAACGTTTCAATATTTAAGATTAACAAGATGGCTTGAGGATTCCCCCCCCCCCCCCCCCCCCCCCCCTCCCCCGCCCTCCATCAAAACAGTCATGGATACGCCCTTGGCTCCCCGGAACTATTAAATCAGCGCTAAGCGGGTTTTTTATTTTACAATTTCAAGTATCATTATCAAATTTGTGTCCCCCCTCCCCCTCCCCCATGTCTGAAAACGGATTAACGCCCATGAGCATACAGTCCATACTAAAATATGCGTGTATGAATTCCGGCGAGCAAAGCGAGCCGACATTTTGTTATTGTCGGCACAAATGGCTTTGTCGGCAATTTATTCCCTTTACAATGAAAGGGTCTTGGGACGCCCTTGGATGAGGTACAGGGACATCTTGTATATATATCAATCCGATCCTAATTATTGGTATTGGTATAACATTAGAACAACAATGGTTTTCACAAACTTAAAGGTAAAATGCATGTGTTTAATCTTGCTTGTCCTGTATTCAAATGTCTGATGTGTGCACTGATAATACACATCAATCAAATGTCATATACAATACCTGTTTGGCTCCAACAATACACTTTTTGGCTGACTGAAATGAAATGTACTCTAGACAGTTTCGGTTTTCACAGACATACAAATTTAACAATCTATCAGTTACGATAACTGAGACATTTGTCGCTATATCAACCCATTAAACAAAGTGGCAAACAAATTATACTTGTAAACTGAAAGAAGAAAAAAAGCCAGCAGCAATTTTGTGGAAATTGACGTATCTAACTCATCACATTGATCACAAATTCATGACAAATTCAAATGGAAGCAGTCATATATAATACCCCGATAATTATTGTAGAATATATATCACTAAATAATTAGTTCCCAGCTGAGATTAAAAAAAATTCTCTGCCTTGCCTAAATGATACATGATCAAAATTATTGTATAATACTTCAAGTAGATGTCAAGTTCGTGTGCATTTGTTTCACCTTTAGAGCAAACTGGTTCATTCAAATCATTGTTTTCATTGTCTCCTGCTTAAAAGCAACACTTTTATGGGGGGTAACCGGCATTTTTCCCCGCTATGGGCCAATGATATCATAGGTACGACAGGCTGCCTATATTCTTAGATCAGTGGTTTTATCTCTAAATTGGTGGAAACAGTGAAATCGTGTAAAATGATACCATTCATGAAAAGGCTAGAGATTTTGGTCCTAATGTGGAGGAAATAACCTACAAATGCCAAATTATGAAACATTTAGGTACATTTACAGCCCTTTTTTACCTTTTCTAGGATGTTAAATTTAGACTTATGATGGGGTCTATCTTTATTTCAAACACTGCCGGGTATTGCCAAAATGCAAAATTTTATTTGGTGGCGTGTACTTATAGAAGATGCGCGCAACGGCACAACTGTTCAGTTTATGAACTAAAATGTTCATGGAAAACTGCTCTGAAGCCATAATGTTAAACTTGAACAATAAAACATTGAAACTAATACGAGCGAAGCGCGAAAAAAATTGCATTTATAACACATAAATGGTCCAGTGTGACGTTTTGAACGTCCCCAACATACAATTTAGACTATTTGGTGTGGTTCAAGACCCATTATAATGGAGGAACCTATAGAAGAAATGCACGCAAAGCGCGCAAACATTTTCAGTTCATGAATTAAAATGGTCATGGAAAACTGTTCTGAAGCCATCTTTTTTGTTTGCATTTATAACACTTAAATGGTCCATGTTATCAGCATTTCCGAAGGTATATTAGTGGGGTTTTTTACTTTTTTTGTATTTTGGTTAAAAATCACCACCAATTGAATCAGGGAGATCATGACTATGCATCACGCAACCAGCCATGGGTGATCTTAAAGGTTATTTTTAATAAACATGAAACAAATAAGTAAGAAGCCGTCTGTGGACTTTTTAGATGCATTTGGGTGGTTACATCGAAAATCAAAACGCGATCAAATCCATTAATTTCACATGAAATACTGCAAATTTAGCTCTATTATTTCAGGTGGTTAGTACGTGTGAAAAAAATGGAGGGCTCCCTCCATGAAGGATTTCTTAGTGCCCCTTTAAAGTCAAAAATTCTTGGTGGAATGTGAATAGTCAAACATATAATGGCATGGGCCTTATATAGAAAATATAATTTTCATTTATATTGCATCATTTTAGGTTTACTTATATTGCCAAGTTTAAGGAGCGAAGGTGTCATCAGCCCAACTTCATGGGTAATTTTCGCCGGGATAATAAGTTGGCTAGGCCTGATAATTGGATCCCTAACATCTGGAATTGTCGGTCTGGTGTTGGCCTTTACTATGACAGGTGAGACAATTTCACACGGTTTCGTGAACAGTCAGGCAAATTTCCAAATATGGCAACCTGTAATATGTTTCCGAATTTGGAAACATATTGCCAAATCAGGCCAAATTGCTCTTTTTGCAATTGTTATTTTTGTGGATTGAAAAACTACTTTTGCATGTTCAGTTAAGCGGTTACTTAATTTAATCAAGTCAAAATCATAACCACTTGTCATAAAGCATAATTGCACAGTTTGTGGTATTGATTTTTGCAAGTTTGAGCCTGTAATATATTCGCGAAATTAAATTGATCGCAAAATTAAGTCGTTTTTTTACCTCAGGAGTCTTCATTTTAAGTTAGGGAATCACGGATTTTGATAAATTATGCTCAGAAAATAATTGCCTAAGTTCTGACTAAGGCTCATAAATGTTGGAAGTGAAGTTTGATATGTTTTAAAGCAAAAGGCATAATTAATTAGGTAAGTGACTAATTTTTCTATTGGTCAAAAATGGTCTTAAAATATTAATTTTGATATTTAATTATATAACATTGATGTATAAGTCAGGTTCGAATAAAAAAGAACACAAACAAATATTGAAAGGCCAATTATTGGGCAATTGACGATTAATTAGTCCCTTAATCAATTCAAATAAAGTTGTGATCAAAGGGAGGTATGTCGAAAGCCTGTTAAACCGATTTGACGGACAACTACAACATCAAAGCTGCAACACAGTGCAGCTTAAGTTTAACCGAAGAAAGTCTCAACTCACTCTGCTCATTCATTATTTTTGTAAATATAATGATGAAGCAGCAATGGCCAACATTTTATTATATATTTTCCCTATCACGTTTTTTTTAAATAAATAAATTATGGTTCAAATCGTAACAAATCGCGTGTATGCAAGTTCTGCTGGTGTTAAAACTCTTTAGCCTTGTGCATTTCTATTCATGAGATAAAGTATTTGAACACAATTACATTAATAAGATATGTATATAATGAAATATTAGTATGCATCACATATCATAAAAGGATGAATGGAGCGATGGAAAAGCGTACATTATTATGTTTTGAGGTGTCCAAGTGTGAATAATATTGGATGCAAAACATAATAATGATAACATTGGATGATTTACGCCCAAAATGTATTGGTCTCGCTATGATTTTTAACATATTATTGTTAACTCATAGCTCGACCAATAAACATGGGCTTAATCTATTCAATTTTATGTTGTGACGCTAAATTTATATTTATATTAATATTATTAATTCTAGGTATTTTCATATCTAGAATTCAGGCCATGATTGACTTGAAATGGCAACACCGTACTTCCGTATTCTGAATCCCATTCAGTCTACGCGCCAATATCTCTGACCAATTCAAGTCGTCGTGCCACGCTGACAACACCTCATAAGTTTAGGCCATATAGTTTTCTATTCACACAACAGGACTGGTGAGCTCTGAATTACAGAAGCTCACGATTGATGCGTGTCATGTCATTTCTTTAGGATAGTCTAGATGCTGGGTGCTGTGTTCGTTTATAATATGAGTAAGTGAACTATTTATGTTGAATTAATAAAATGTATATATAAATAACTTGGAAGCTATATCCGTTATATTCATTCTGTGTGTTTTGATCCCTTCTCCGCCATGCGAGTATTTTCCCCAAAACCACGTCACAACATCTGGTGGAGAATTCGTTCGTTTTGATATTTTTATGTCAATGTCTATATTATTCCGGTCAATTTACCAGCCCCCTTCATTTTGAATAATTAGGACTGTAGCTACAAAGTTGTATATGTATTTTGTTGTTCATCGCATCCAGTGTCGACGACTATAACTCAGCGTGGTGAGACGGTTTGAATTCAGGTAGCATTTTGTTGGTATGCACTGCTGAAATTTAATTATATGTCTATTGAAATTTGTTTTATAGACCCAGAAAGGTCTATTAAAATTGTGTTTAAAATAGTATACACGAAATACATGTAGTATGGCCTATCAATATTTAGGTCTTATTTACGCTGGCAATAATGGGCGCATTCTACATGTTCAACGTGGCAAGTCGATAAAGTCTTTTATATAATTGTTCCGATTTACAAGTCTCTGATAATCTGGTTCAAAAGTGCATGACCACGGTCTGATATCCATTGATAAAATATTTTAATCCGAGATTGAAATTCTCGAGCGCGGTAAAATTCTATTGTGTAGATTTTATAAGCTCTTCTACTGGACAGGTGCGTTTCAGACAGACAATTTCTTCGCATGAAATAAATCTTGTTTATTTTGAATGGACTGATTTCTAAATCAAGATACATAATATTGATACACTGCACTGCAATTGAATAAATATTTTATATATTCAGCTGTAACTTGGGACTTTATTCATTTAATTTGATGTCAACTTTAAATTGTTGACTTGGATTTCATTGAGCTTTTAATTTTTTTTCTCATTGGTGAATTTAAACTTCATCAATTAAGTTCATTGTTAGTCTATTAATTAAATTTAATCGTCAATCATAATCAATAAATTTTAATTGATAATCTTAATCAAGTTTAATAATTAATAAACTTGGTTCATGTTCAGATTTTTCAAATTTTGATTGAATTTGAACTTGAATTTTGATCTTGAACTTGAGATTGACTAAAAAAATTTGTTGATTAAATTCCGAATTCTCTTTGGAATTAGCTGGTGATTTTGACATAGATTGTTAAAAAGGCAATGAGCGATAGTGATAGTGATAGTGATAGTAAGTCTGTTATATCACTTAATAGTATAGAGGAGGTTGAACTTGACGTAGCAAATATGGCTAAATATGATATGCATAATTGCGATATTAAATATTCTGGTAATCCAGATGATGACGTAGATAACTTCATTAGTAGATTTGAGACGTATGCTGAGCTGAGAGATTATACCGCGCCAAAATCTATACTTGCCTTACAAACAAAAGTTTATGGAAATGCTCGCGTCTATTTGGATTCAATTCCTGATGCAGATAAGAATACCATAGCCAAGATTAAAGATTTACTTAAAAGTAATTTCGAAGGTTCATCTTGGAAATGGAGCGTCGAATCTAAGCTGTTGTCGCGTAAGCAATTGACAACAGAAACACTTGACGACTATGCTTGTGAAATAATAAGATGGTGCAAGCAGATTGGTAAATCTGAAGCAGAAAAATTATCTATTTTTGTTCGCGGTCTTTTGCCTTCTGTCAGAGCGTTTGTGTTTTCAAAAGAACCTGAATCATTTAAACAAGCACTAGACGCCGCGAGATTGGGAATTTCAGTACAGCAAACGGCAAATGACTCACTATTCGCACCCGCACAGTCACAAAATACTGAGCCCCAGGTAAATAGCATTAATTCTGTTCTGGACACACTGACGGGAGTCGTGTCTAGTATAGCCACCAGAATGGAGAAATTAGAACACGACAAACATGTCTCTTTTTCTTCCCCGCTAGATCGTACTTACAATTCAGATCGTATAAGTAGTTCCTCTCAACCTAGGCATCAACCTAATCAAACTTGGAATCAACCAAGGCAGTCACAGGCCCCCTATAGATCGTACAGAAAATTAGTATGCAATAGGTGTGGTCGTGTGGGACATGGGTGGAGAAAATGCTATGCCAAATTTGACGTAAATAGGAATCCTTTAAACTAATAAACCCATCTGCTCGACAGAAAAAGAAACATGTTCCACGACATGTAGATGGGTTAAGGTTTCAAAGATTTGAACATGTAAGAGGTGTAGACCGAAATGGCAATGCAAAACATGTACCTCTTGATTTGAACAGACAGACAGTTGGACGAAATTTTCCAATTCTTTTGCGCTTCAACTTTTGATGAAACCTTTAGACCGCACACGTTAATCAGAGGATTATGTATGAGAGTGTGTGTGTTTGTGTTAGGCCATTTAAGGGATATCCCGTATGCGTGTTTGTTCAAAAAAAATCCCTCTTTACCGTGTGAGCGTAATCACTTGGAATTTTTCGCGTGAATTCCGGGTTAATACGGTCGCAGGTTTCCACAGGTTTGGCGTCGCAGAAGATTAATAATAAATTTATATTTAAGGCCACTCGTTTAAAAATAAAATAACATTCTCTGAGAGTTAAAATTATACAACCTGATTATAGATGTCGTCAATTTGGCTGACGTAAGCATGTATAAAAAGACATGCTAAATGTTGAGACGAAATGCATAATTCGTTTCTCTAAATGATAAAGATATCAGTTTCTTTTATAAATATTTCACCCAGCATTCTTTAAGTTAAATTGTCAGGTGTCAATTTTGTTAGGAAGGGCGTATGTTGTGACGCTAAATTTATATTTATATTGATATTATTAATTCTAGGTATTTTCATATCTAGAATTCAGGCCATGATTGACTTGAAATGGCAACACCGTACTTCCGTATTCTGAATCCCATTCAGTCTACGCGCCAATATCTCTGACCAATTCAAGTCGTCGTGCCACGCTGACAACACCTCATAAGTTTAGGCCATATAGTTTTCTATTCACACAACAGGACTGGTGAGCTCTGAATTACAGAAGCTCACGATTGATGCGTGTCATGTCATTTCTTTAGGATAGTCTAGATGCTGGGTGCTGTGTTCGTTTATAATATGAGTAAGTGAACTATTTATGTTGAATTAATCAAATGTATATATAAATAACTTGGAAGCTATATCCGTTATATTCATTCTGTGTGTTTTGATCCCTTCTCCGCCATGCGAGTATTTTCCCCAAAACCACGTCACAACATTTATATCAATACTGGAACATAACATTGCCAGTATCGCTCGATACTGGTACGATTTGAGTGTTCCAGTATCGGTCGATCACCAAATTGTGTTCCAGTATAGCTCGATACTGAAACGTGTTTATGTTCCCGTATATCGGACGATACTGGTACACGTGTTACCAGTAGGGATTTGTCCCAGTATTGAACGATATTACTGGTACATGATATTGTGTTCCGTATCGCCCTGTACGGGAAAATGTTACATGTGCCAGTATCGTCCCATACTGGAACACTGACTTGTACCAGTATCGGACGATAATAATACAGTACATAATCTGGGACCTAAAGTACACTTTTCCAATCGATTAAATGGGTTTCTGAAGTACCCTTTGTTGAATATGCGTAATTTGATAACCAATTTCGCAAACTAATTGTATTTCATAGAGTTTTCCAGAATGTATAACCACTGTTACAATAAACTGTTTACAAATATTAATAAAGCTCCTACAAAATAAGTTGCAGGCTGTATAATGTTTTCGGCCAAATAAAGAATTATATATAATTCCTCATTATGCTTATGTGTTAAACTGCTGCTTATGTTCATTATACAGGTTCCTTGGTAGTTGCGAAAGTAGTGTCACTTGTTATAGTTACAACCCGTTATAACGAGAACGTCGAATTGGTCATTGCCATATCCACGAGTGGTCAATCTATTGGTTTGATGGTGGTGCCTCTGATAACGCAGATATTCATGGATATCTATGGTTGGCGAGGAGCCATGATGTTACTTGGGGCTTTGGGATGTCATATAATATTTATTGGTGTGATAATAAGACACAACGAGCACCGGCATTACAATGGTTACGTTCGGCAAATAGAAGAGCAAGATCAAGAGTCCTTATCCAGACAGTGCCGTACCTATTTATACAACATCCTGAATCTGACTTTACTGACCAACAACACGTTTATCAATGTGCTCATTCAAGCTGCTGCAATCGGTTGGGCATTCACAAGTTGGCTAATCTACCTGATTCCCCACGCAGAAGAGAAAGGAATCTCACCGTCTGATGCTGTCTTCTTAGCAACCGCCGGCGGAATAGGGAACTTAATCGGTAAACTATGCTGCCCTATTGTAAAGAAAATCATGCCGAACAGAACAACTATTATTCTAGGTTGTACGCTAGCAGGTGTGTCAATTGGAGTAGACCCCTTACTTGATTCAATGAAGGGACTGTTAGCGTCTTCTACCATGTTTCCATTATTGATGGGTCTAGCATTCACAGCAATCGCGGCTTCCATTAACGAGATAGTCGACCATAATCACCTTACCGATGCGTATGCGTGGCTTTACTTATTTTATGGAATTAGTTCGTTGACGGGCAGCTTCATTACAGGTAAGTTTTAATGCAAAACATATCAATTCCTATTTCACAACGAACCTTTTCAGACTTAATTGGCCTAGTATGTATCTCCCCCAATTATCATGATACAATTATTGCTAACGACATATGTAAACATTTGATTTTGCCAAAGGGATGTGGTGGAGTGAACCTCTATGCATTCCAGTATGTATGCACTATGAAACCACTTCTCACCACATAACTGAGAGTCACAATTTAACAAGAAATCGGCAATTATGACCTGTGACCTTGCTCGAAACCACAGCCTTTGTAAATCGGAAATTATGACCTGTGACCTTGCTCCCTTGTTTATGTGTTTTATTAATGTTAATTTTAATATTTCAGGTCTGCTCTTTGACGTGACTGGCTCTTATAATATATCCTTTATTGTGATAGGATTTGTGAGCGCGGTGCCCGCCTTTACTCTATTGATTGAGAGTATGTGGACATCTCGTTATTCTTAACGAAGTAATTTTAATTCCGATTTACGATAGTGCCGGGTGCACACTTAGAAGAGGTATTATACGAGCGTCATGCCTCTAGAGACTGTATTAAGTCTATCTGTAATTACTTTTACATGGGGCGTCCGATGCCACAGTGCTCATCATAAAATCCCTTGATGCAATGATAAATAGTTTTGTGACTGAAGTTCCTTCCATCAAATACTAGTATTCTGTCTGGGGTCAAAGTATTATGTTTTTTGTAAAAAAAAAATTCCCTGAAATATAGCAATGTTCAATGAGCTGTATACCCCAAAGTGGTGCTTTTTAAATATTTATTTTATCGATGTGGCTAGTAAGTAGTACTTTAACTAAATAAACACAAACAAGTGTCGGTAATTTGATCTAGACAAATAGTGGTGCCAGAAAGTTTGAAATTTTACCCTAAAATAACAGTGTGTTATATTGTGAGAAAATGAGCCCCTACAAATGTTTGACAGGAAACCAAGGATCAGAAAGTACATTTAAAATCTTATTTTTAAGCACTGATCCTAAGACTGCTCTGCAGCATATATTTTGTAGCAAAATCAAAAATGGCCTCCAGAAGCCATATTGGAATTGAGAAAATCACATACCTTTGTGGACATATTAACCAGGAGACATGATTGAGGTATCTTTTTTGACAAACTTTATGACCACGAATCTAACACGGTGGTTATTTAATGATTTGAAGCCTGTATTCAGCATGAAATTCAAGATGGCTTCCAGCGACCATCTTGGAGTTGATAACATCACATAACTTTTGAACACCTTAACCAGGACACATGATATAGGTGTCTGTTTTGACTAACTTTATGCCCCGGAATTTCATATAGTAGTTAATTTATTATTGTGAGTTGATTCCAGCATGAAATATGCTAAATGCCTGCCAGTTGCCATACTGGTATTTTAAATGTTCATATAATTCATATCAACTGAACCATTCAACCTAGAAACACAATGTAGATGTCGTTCTAACCTTATTTATATGAAATCTCTCTAGAACCTACTAGTATTGAATTACATGCATGGGTTAAATATACTCATTGTTAAAATTCAACATGGTTAATACTAAACGACTATTTAATCAAATGTATGATAATAAGAATGCAGAGGAACCTACCCTCGATTGGAACAAAGGCATAGGGATCATTCATTTCCAAGTAGCGAAAGTCATAACCCCTAGGAGCTGCTAACAGGGCTCGCGTTCTTGCGCGTCCTCGCGTCCTAGGACCCCTTATTTTCTAATTGGACGATAATGGACGCGTAAGTTTACATATTGAACTTCACTAACGGGTCCCAATCGAAAATAAAGGGACCCCTTAAATCTGACGATGTATGGACGTGGAAACCTTAAGACATTAGGCTGAAAATTGTCAATCTCCATCCTGTGCCTACATTTTAAATTTATTAATGTCCGTAAAAGATAAATACAATGCAAATCCTGTATTTTTAAAAGTTGTTAAACACACTAAATCGCTTCCGAATTGCTTCCGCAAAAGTTTCAAGCGATTTCCAAAACATTCTATATATAAGTATCTTCTACTGATTAACATGGACACGACATAGGTATATGAGTTAGGCCTACATGATCTTACGCTAGTGTGCGTATCTGTGTTAGCGACTGTTTGTCTCTAAAAAAAAATTTGACCATTTTCAAAGGCTCAAACTTCAGGACCCCTAATATTTCTGGGGGACCCCTTAAATTTAGTTTTTGCAGTCCTTAAAGGGTCCTGAAAAATGCAAATGGGACTCCTCACATTTTTGAGCCAGTGCTACCCCTGGCTGCTAATGGCCAATCTACCCATCATGTGTACAATTAGACATCGTAACAGACCACAAATTCCCAGATAACACAGATACGTCGGGCCGACATCGGGTTTTGGTCGGTAACGTCGGCTGGACGTCGTGTCTTATTCGAGACGTCCAGCCAATGTCGACACAACGTTGGCATTTATGGGCTAACAAAACGTCAGTATATTGACGTCGTCAGAACGTCGGGTATTCGTCGGGTACAGTACGTGGTCTAAACATCGGTTTACTTTACAACCAGTATAAAACTTGTATAACGACATGGATAATTTAATCATTATGTATTACTTTATAGAAGAATACTTAACATAGCTATATATATACATGCACTATACTATTTTGTCTCGTTATATTTTATACTTGCCAATACAAATCAAGTTGGCTAGAAACAGCTGACTTCAGTAACTTGAATCCACACATGGATGCTTTTATACTGAACATGATCTCAAAATGAGTAACACCACTGAGCTTGCCTCTGTAAATTGATTTCTCATAGGCCATACATAAAAAAAAAAATTGGCTCAAAAGATATGCACAATCCAAACGCATTGCACAGGTTTCCAATCTTGGTATGCGGCTTGTTCGTTAAGCTTTAGAGATCAGAAGCAATGAATCATCAACAATCAATATAATTGACGGCAAAGATATCAGCCGCATGTGGCGGCTCTCTATTTCCTATCAACACGATCAATCAATCCCGCCAATCGATAACAGTCTTGTAATTTTTTCAGCCAGGTCCGCAATGAACCATTATATACCCGGCTCAAGTTCGTTACAGCGTCAAACGATCTTTACAGATCAGTGACCGCACTTCTGTGCATTAGACTTATTGTAGTCTGTAGTAGACAAGAGGCAATCTTTACGTTATTTCCATTGGTCAAGGGGCAGTCCTTTGGAGGTTATTTTAGAACCAAATTTATATATAGTAGGCAAGCCCAGTGGCAACCTACGTGTAGAGCTCTTTTCAGAGCCACCATCTATGTTCAGTGGAAGCGGCAATGCATCTGAACGGCTCTTTTCAGAGCCACCAATTCTTTCACAAGTAGGAAAGAGCACCTACTCTCAAATCATCGGGCAAGGGGCAGCCCAAATGATGATAACAAGAGAAGTGGCAATCTCTATATTTTGTTTAATACTATCATAATTTGGTCCTGAAGAAGTCAGAGCTAATCCTGACGAAAGCTTGACAGATTAAAACTTGTCCGACGGCGAACCCGTTAATCTTTTAACTTATGATATGCACTATGTTCTAAAATTAATATATTCATGGGGCGAATATTTAACTCTATAATACAGGGAATTCTAGAATAATGTAATGAACATTACATTAGCCAAGAACAACATCTATTGTGTTTCTTGGTTGAATGGTTCAGCTGATGTGAATATATAAATTATTTGGAATATAGCAACTGTCAGCAATCTTAGAAATCCTGCTAAGGCAAATCATAATAATACACAACATCTACCCGACGAAAATTTGGTTACACAAAATGGGTAAAGAATATTTAATATTTGTAATACTTTGAGTACACAGAACATTTCTTCTACTTCTGCTGCGAATGGGTTAAATTAATTTGGAAGCATGCATACATTTTAATTTCTACCAAATTAAGCTTTGTTTTTAAATTTAAAGTTGAAAGTGCTATGTTGGGGTACAACTCTTCAACAATGATTTCCTATACCTAGTGCCACTTTTCGGTTGCATCCGCGGTCATTGATATCGACATAACTTTAAAAGTATCCATTCGATTTTGTTGAATGAGGTATCAAACTGCGGAGAAGAAATTTGCTCATTTAATGTATATCTCAGATTTTTGGTACCGATTATATATTTTGAATTAGTCAACCTCAAAGCACCTGAGCAGGGACTTTATGTGCTAGGTGTATATAGTAACCAACCAAATTTGCTAACTGTCAGAATGTCAGTATGAAGATATATTTGTATAATATCCATAAATTGCAATTTATGTTATGTAACATTTTTGAGATGCTATTTCAAGACAACATGTATCATTAAGATTATATATTTGTATGAAGGATAATAAAAAATAAAAAAAAATAAAAGAACATCATTGCCCGAATTATTTTTATATTTGGAATCAATAGTAAACATTTTATATATTGACACATTTTTCACAAATATACCCATTATTGTTAACCCAGATTACGCTATTGTATTAACAGATCACGTACTATATTCAATTCAATTCAATTCAATTTATTATAAAATAACATCGTGGCCAAAGGCCAAATTGCGCATTTTTTACAATATAAAAACATATAATGTTGCGATCTGTGAAAAACCCGCTACATGGTGGGAATTTTCATATTGGAGATATTGGAGATTTATATCATAATAAAGCTGAAACTGTGCTGATAACAGAACTGTTTCGATCATTTTTCTTCGATCACTACAAAAAAGTTATGAGTGAATGAAGATTGTGATGTCCTAAAAAGCTACAAAACAAGAAATCATGAAAACAGGCCCAGATACATATTTTAATAGAACATTATAAGGTTAAAAAGAAAAGTGACTTAAGTAAGTTTTTGAAGGTGAAATTCAATAAAAGATGATGACACAAAGTAGTAATTATTAATTCTCTAAAATATAATCTTTAAAAAAATAAATAATAATAATGATTTTATTGTAATTTTATTTTTTTACATTTTACCCATAAGCCCTATCACATATTGCGCCATCCGACAGGTTTTCACATATTGTATTCAGTTTGACATACATGTAGACCTATTAATTAGTCGGGTATATACAGAGAGTCGTGTCTTATTCGAGACGTCCAGCCAATGTCGACACAACGTTGGCATTTATGGGCTAACAAAACGTCAGTATATTGACGTCGTCAGAACGTCGGGTATTCGTCGGGTACAGTACGTGGTCTAAACATCGGTTTACTTTACAACCAGTATAAAACTTGTATAACGACATGGATAATTTAATCATTATGTATTACTTTATAGAAGAATACTTAACATAGCTATATATATACATGCACTATACTATTTTGTCTCGTTATATTTTATACTTGCCAATACAAATCAAGTTGGCTAGAAACAGCTGACTTCAGTAACTTGAATCCACACATGGATGCTTTTATACTGAACATGATCTCAAAATGAGTAACACCACTGAGCTTGCCTCTGTAAATTGATTTCTCATAGGCCATACATAAAAAAAAAAATTGGCTCAAAAGATATGCACAATCCAAACGCATTGCACAGGTTTCCAATCTTGGTATGCGGCTTGTTCGTTAAGCTTTAGAGATCAGAAGCAATGAATCATCAACAATCAATATAATTGACGGCAAAGATATCAGCCGCATGTGGCGGCTCTCTATTTCCTATCAACACGATCAATCAATCCCGCCAATCGATAACAGTCTTGTAATTTTTTCAGCCAGGTCCGCAATGAACCATTATATACCCGGCTCAAGTTCGTTACAGCGTCAAACGATCTTTACAGATCAGTGACCGCACTTCTGTGCATTAGACTTATTGTAGTCTGTAGTAGACAAGAGGCAATCTTTACGTTATTTCCATTGGTCAAGGGGCAGTCCTTTGGAGGTTATTTTAGAACCAAATTTATATATAGTAGGCAAGCCCAGTGGCAACCTACGTGTAGAGCTCTTTTCAGAGCCACCATCTATGTTCAGTGGAAGCGGCAATGCATCTGAACGGCTCTTTTCAGAGCCACCAATTCTTTCACAAGTAGGAAAGAGCACCTACTCTCAAATCATCGGGCAAGGGGCAGCCCAAATGATGATAACAAGAGAAGTGGCAATCTCTATATTTTGTTTAATACTATCATAATTTGGTCCTGAAGAAGTCAGAGCTAATCCTGACGAAAGCTTGACAGATTAAAACTTGTCCGACGGCGAACCCGTTAATCTTTTAACTTATGATATGCACTATGTTCTAAAATTAATATATTCATGGGGCGAATATTTAACTCTATAATACAGGGAATTCTAGAATAATGTAATGAACATTACATTAGCCAAGAACAACATCTATTGTGTTTCTTGGTTGAATGGTTCAGCTGATGTGAATATATAAATTATTTGGAATATAGCAACTGTCAGCAATCTTAGAAATCCTGCTAAGGCAAATCATAATAATACACAACATCTACCCGACGAAAATTTGGTTACACAAAATGGGTAAAGAATATTTAATATTTGTAATACTTTGAGTACACAGAACATTTCTTCTACTTCTGCTGCGAATGGGTTAAATTAATTTGGAAGCATGCATACATTTTAATTTCTACCAAATTAAGCTTTGTTTTTAAATTTAAAGTTGAAAGTGCTATGTTGGGGTACAACTCTTCAACAATGATTTCCTATACCTAGTGCCACTTTTCGGTTGCATCCGCGGTCATTGATATCGACATAACTTTAAAAGTATCCATTCGATTTTGTTGAATGAGGTATCAAACTGCGGAGAAGAAATTTGCTCATTTAATGTATATCTCAGATTTTTGGTACCGATTATATATTTTGAATTAGTCAACCTCAAAGCACCTGAGCAGGGACTTTATGTGCTAGGTGTATATAGTAACCAACCAAATTTGCTAACTGTCAGAATGTCAGTATGAAGATATATTTGTATAATATCCATAAATTGCAATTTATGTTATGTAACATTTTTGAGATGCTATTTCAAGACAACATGTATCATTAAGATTATATATTTGTATGAAGGATAATAAAAAATAAAAAAAAATAAAAGAACATCATTGCCCGAATTATTTTTATATTTGGAATCAATAGTAAACATTTTATATATTGACACATTTTTCACAAATATACCCATTATTGTTAACCCAGATTACGCTATTGTATTAACAGATCACGTACTATATTCAATTCAATTCAATTCAATTTATTATAAAATAACATCGTGGCCAAAGGCCAAATTGCGCATTTTTTACAATATAAAAACATATAATGTTGCGATCTGTGAAAAACCCGCTACATGGTGGGAATTTTCATATTGGAGATATTGGAGATTTATATCATAATAAAGCTGAAACTGTGCTGATAACAGAACTGTTTCGATCATTTTTCTTCGATCACTACAAAAAAGTTATGAGTGAATGAAGATTGTGATGTCCTAAAAAGCTACAAAACAAGAAATCATGAAAACAGGCCCAGATACATATTTTAATAGAACATTATAAGGTTAAAAAGAAAAGTGACTTAAGTAAGTTTTTGAAGGTGAAATTCAATAAAAGATGATGACACAAAGTAGTAATTATTAATTCTCTAAAATATAATCTTTAAAAAAATAAATAATAATAATGATTTTATTGTAATTTTATTTTTTTACATTTTACCCATAAGCCCTATCACATATTGCGCCATCCGACAGGTTTTCACATATTGTATTCAGTTTGACATACATGTAGACCTATTAATTAGTCGGGTATATACAGAGAGTTTGCGCCATCCACCCCCCCCCCCCCCCCCCCCGGAATCACTGAAACCAATTTCTTGACTCCATAAAATGGGAAAATACCAACCAAAATGTATGATGAAAATATAGTTTTAACATTGGGATGTATGTATTAGACCACTCGTAACTTATACCCAGTATATTTGTATGGTAATAACATACTCTTAATTCAAGATGAAATAGACTAATGATTAGCCTATTTAGTTCTTCATTAGTTACATGAGTATGAATGCCAATTTGGTCACTTTCGAATAGAACTTGAATTTCACCTGACAAAGCTGTTTATCGAGATTCTATCGATGATTTATATCGCAATGCCAAACAACAATAGATTAATGACAAAAGAGTGAATCCTTTCATTTTATATAATTCAAGGTTATTTATTTTGGATTGATTGGGTTTTAAGCGCAAAGGTCGTCAACAACTTACACACAGGGTGTGTCAAAATATTAAGGCCCCGATATTGTATACCAGTTCATGTACAAAAATGAATACATTTAATTACATGCAGAGGAAGAACCAATTGTTTAGCGGTAACCTTAATTTCATTTCACTCGTATATAGGTTATTTCAAATGGGGTATGATACTCTCTTAAATCAAAAGATTGAAAATGTCCGTCTTTTACAGATTGACTTTTTTCTCAATCTATTAGATTGGATTTAGATTGAAAACATGATAAAAACTCGTGACAATGAGTAGCTTTGAGTCAATCTGGAAAAAGATTGATACATATTACTGCACTCTACACGTGTGTTTGTACCGTCATTCTCGACTAAAGTGTCTATCTAGAAAAAGATTGAATTCAACACATGAGCAGTTACCCAGTTAGGTAGGTCATATTGGTTTCGAAACACTTTTGGATTGTATACCTTCAATCGTTTCCAGATTGAAACCTTCCAATCCAAAAAAAGATTGAATGTCAAACTTAAAGGTTTGTTCCCTCACGGCAATCTATGAAAGACTGAAAAGTCAATATTTTAGATTGAATTTTTAATCTTTGGAATTAAGAGAGTATACCATATGCTCTCCCCAAAATTCTACGAATTCAATCAATTCGACGTGACCGTGAAAGATTAATGTTTTTAATGAATGGGTCCAAGTTGAACATGTTGATCCAGAGCTGGATATATTGAATCCAGTTCCAGACCATCAGACACATGACACACACGACACACATGACTAAAATCCTCCATTTATTGGGATAAGTGCGATCAAAAAGAAATATTATTTTCTTTATATTTTGATAAAAGAAAATGACAATCTTCATTTTTAGTACCTGTATTTACACATAACTCATTATTCGCACTGCTTGATTGCTATGAAATGTGCAATGCTATGTTATATTTTAATTGTGTTGGGGTCATAAGTCACTTAACTAGTGTCATCGAGATATTAGTGTTATCAAATTGTTGACCAAAATATTTAGATATTATGATTTATTTAAAATGAACTTGATTGTTAACAATAAGAATGTTCCTAATTTTTTACAAAAAATTGAACCTGAATATGTTGACTCACCCTGTATACAAATGCACTATTACATACATTGTACAGCTCCAGTAACTTTCCATTCTACATCATTGTCGACGTCATTTAGGACATGAATAGAAAATTAGATATCAATGACAAAACATTAAGTTCTTTACACAAAGTTTATAGTAGGCTGACAGATATTTGAAGTTAATAATGACAGTATGTGTTTACTTTGTAATAGTGGTTACGAAGATAACCACTATTACAAAGTAAACACATACTACTTATACATTTAATGCTTTCGTGCTATACAGGTACCTTGCACTTCGCGCAATTTTAATGAATGTAGGGGAGAGCGGGGAGAGTTCTAGAGGTCTAGAGACGCTAATTTTAAAATGTGAATGGACCTATTGATATCATGTGAAATATTGATATATTGGCGACATACGATCATCATCTCAGTACTCTTTAGACCTTACTGTAAAGGCAAGAGGAAATGTTAAAGACAAGTGTCTCAAAAGGGCGAACTTGCTTGACGCCGGGGAAGGTTCGCCCTAGGCTCAGAATTAGGCGACACAAAGTACTATAATATCCAATGCAATACATATAGATTCGTTATGCTTCGTTATGTTATTCCAAAATAAAATGTAGGGGTCCAAAATATAGGAATGGGGCAGGTATTTATTTATTTTTATTATTATTATTATTTTTTAAAGTTAAGAATAAGTTCTCTGAAGCTTGGATTAGCAAAACAAACAAAAAAATACAAACCTCATAGCCTATTTTCTAAAATGCAAAAAAAATAAAATAAAATAAAATCGTACAGCACTTAGATTATTTGCAAAATGTTTTTGAGACAAACTATCTTCTTTGTTTGGGTCATATACAATGTGATTGTCTTGATGCAGTGTAGGAGAGAGAGGCAGTCCGGTCGGGGCACTCATATGGTAATGTGATTGTTTGTTTTGAATGTTTAAGCTAATAATTTGCGAGCAATCTAATTCCCCGCAAATAAGCGGTCTATTTGAAAATATTAATTAATATAATGATATCATATTTTCCAATTGCAATGAGTGTATTAGCATTTATTTGATATAGAAATTGAAGCAAAATATGACAAGCGTCATGTGTACTTTTTGACAATGTCAATCCCAGACAATGACAGAAGAATGACAAAAGGGTGATTAATGTTCATTTAAACCCATCACGCCTCGGGTATTCTTTACATTTCAATTTCAGACAGTCGATGAATGACAAAAGGCCCGAACATCAATTACCGTAGATACTCGATATCAAGCAACCTTTTTATCTATGAACGACAGGAATTTAGAGATGGCGCTATCTCGCGATCATGGCTATATTAAAAAGATATTCTAACAAAATAATTTCGGCAGCGCTGAAAATGACGCAAGTAATGTTCGCAGTATAATAGTCAGTTCAGTCAGTCGTTAGCGAGATCAATAATGAGAGAGATGAACTACCCGGTGCATCGTTTACACGACTTATCGTGTGTAGACCTTCAACACTAGCCTCATATACCGATGAACCAAATCATAATACACATTTAAACCTCATTTACAGATGAAGCAAATTATTCTTTAAACTTAACGCCTTAACTAATAGAGCAAATTCTTATTTAAGTGATGCCTCTACTGATGAAGCAACTTATCCTATAAATTTGAACCTCATTTACCGATGAAGTAGATTATTATTTAAGATTGACGTCTCCTATACTGATGAAGCAAATTATTTTTTGAGCTTGACGCCTCATATACTGATGAAGCAAATTATTATTTGAGCTTGACGCCTCATATGCTGATGAAGCAAATTAGTATTTGAGTTTGACGCCTCATATTATACTGATGAAGCAAATTAGTATTTGAGATTGACGCCTTATATACTGATGAAGCAAACTATTATTAAAGCTTTACACCTCATATACTGATGAAGCAAATTATTATTTGAGCTTGAAGCCTCATATATTGATGAAGCAAATTATTATTTGAGCTTGACGCCTCATATACCGATGTAGCAACATCTTATTTGAGCTTGACGCCTCATATACTGATGAAGCAAATTATTATTTGAGCTTGACGCCTCATATACTGATGAAGCAAATTAGTATTTGAGCTTGACGCCTCATATTATACTGATGAAGCAAATTATTATTTGAGATTGACGCCTTATATACTGATGAAGCAAACTATTATTAAAGCTTTACACCTCATATACTGATGAAGCAAATTATTATTTAAGCTTGAAGCCTCATATACTGATGAAGCAAACCATTATTTAAGCTCGACGCCCCATATACTGATGAAGCAAACGCCTCATATACTGATGAACATATTATTATTTAAGCTTGATACCTCATATACCGGTAAAGCAAATCATATACCGATGTAGAAGAAGCAAATTGTGATGATAAAGAATAATTACGATGATGAATGATGATGATGATTGACGATGACGATGAATGATGATGACGAAGCAAATTATATACCGATGAAATAAATTATTATTTGAGATTGACACCTCATATACTGATGAGACAAATTATTATTTGAGCTTGACGCCTCATATACTGATAAACCTAATTATTTTTTGAGCTCGACGCCTCATATACTGTTGAAGCAAACGCCTCATATATACTGATGAAGCAAACGCCTCTTATACTGATGAAGCAAACGCCTCATATACTGATGAAGCAAATTATTATTTAAGCTCGACGCCTCATATACTGAAGAAGCAAAATATTAATCAAGCATGACACCTTATATCCTGATGAAGCAAATTAATATTTAAGCGTTAAGCCTTATATCCTGATGAAGCAAATTAATATTTAAGCTCGACGCCTCTTATACTGATGAAGCAAATTATTATTTAAGCTTGACGCTTCATATAATGATGAAGCAAATTATTATTTAATGTTAACGCCTCGCATACTGATGAAGTAAAATATTATTTAAGCTTGACACCTCATCTACTGATGTGCACATTTTTGTTCCGCCTTGACGCCTCTTATATACTGATGAAACAAATTATTATTTATGCGTTAAGCCTTATATCCTGATGAAGCAAATTGATATTTAAGCTCGACGCCTCTTATACTGATGAAGCAAATTATTATTTAAGCTTGACGCTTCATATAATGATGAAGCAAATTATTATTTAATGTTAACGCCTCGCATACTGATGAAGTAAAATATTATTTAAGCTTGACGCCTCATCTACTGATGTGCACATTTTTGTTCCGTCTTGACGCCTCTTATATACTGATGAAACAAATTATTATTTATGCGTTAAGCCTTATATCCTGATGAAGCAAATTGATATTTAAGCTCGACGCCTCTTATACTGATGAAGCAAATTATTATTTCAGCTTGACGCTTCATATAATGATGAAGCAAATTATTATTTAATGTTAACGCCTCGCATACGGATGAAGTAAATTATTATTTAAGCTTGGCGCCTCATCTACTGATGTGCAAATGTTTATTCCGCCTTGACGCCTCATATACTGATGAAAAAGTGTATCATATAGTCATAAACCAACTCGAATCAGCACCAAAACCATGTAAAACCCTACCAGAAACGCTTGCCTATCCATCAACAACAACAATAAACAAACAAACTGACACAAAAAGGTATACAGTCATCAAAAAAAGTAACTATACAGGTAATAAATGGGCTTCTAACTCTTTAAAAATATATCCTACCTAAAAATATTAAAGTATATATAAAGTTGTTGAGAAATTTGTCTTCTTTAATATGAGATATTGCACGCTAGGATCGGGTGATTATTGAGGAAGTGGCACTCAGCAATGTAAGTCCGATTTTCATTTTCACATTTTTATTTTCTACACGCGGACCAAATCTACGGGTATCTTATTGATTACCGGTAGTGCAATTGGGGGATACATGCGCAGGTTGGACAGTCGGCCGCATTGTTCCGATGGATCAATACGCCACACACACGCTACCTGTCATTCTCTCCCCCGTGTTGAGATGTAAAATGTGAATTTGAAATTGTGACTTTACCTTACATTTTGGATTGTCGCTTCTTAAATATTCAACTGATCCTAGCGTGCAATATCTCATATTAAAGAAGATAAAATTTCTCAACAACTTTATAATTTAATATTTCTAGGTAGGATATATATTTTTAGTGTTAAAAGTACATGTATTACCTGTATAGTTACTTTTTTTGATGACTGTAGTGGTGGGTGGGCTTTGATAAAATCATCATGATATTTTACACAGATTAATACACACCTCTACTGCTGTCAAACATCACCATAGGAAGGTAAGCCAATCAATATGCAAATAAATATGCCCCAGATTCACCAATTCAAATTTGGCTCTACCAACACAAAGCCCTTGTCAATCATCACTCTAAACAGTAATGCAAACCTCTTTCTATAGGATGATTGTCACTTTTGAAACTGGACCCACGATCATTGAAATGACAATAACTCCGCTCCGCAACATCGTATCTCAACGATCGAGGTGTCAAAATACGCAGAACAAAAATATGCACTTGGTTATTTGCTTCGAATAATGCATACGCTTTCGAGCCGTTATGTATTGGATCATTTCTAAGTGTTTCGATACTTTTTGTGAGCAGTATAGGTTTGTAAGCGAGACGCACATAGTATCAGTTCTACACAACATTTCAATGGAATTTCAATAGACATGATTGTCCCGCTATTCAAGGTATATGATGTACTTTGCCTTCCATCGTGAGACAATGAAATATAATAGGGATTAACGAAGGCGTACTGGCGAGTTCAGCCTCTTTAAATCAACCATTGGACACTGTTTCTCGCGCATGCACTTTTGATGTGAGCTTCATGATTCTATCCATCGTATTTTCGGCAGCAGCAGATTTTTGTTCGAGTTGAAATCCACGGGTTTCTTGATCCAAATAACCTACTGACAGCATTATCCGTACCATAGTAGTAAGCCTACAAGTTCCGAGACAAAACTGACCACCTTCCAACCACTGGAGTCGTCAAACAGCTTGACATGCAGGGATTTTAAGATAAGTTAATATATAGGGTAAACCTGAAAGTTTCGAGAAATAAGTCCCCGGTTTTGGACAGCTTGTGTATCGCTCTTATTTGTCATCCACAGATTAACCTGTATTGACAGAACATGACTTGTACAATCAAAATCACCCCAAATTCTACAGAATATAATTTAAAAAATCTCTTTTTGCACTGTGGTAATAGATATTAGTCGACCTGATTCATAATGTATTGGGGGCAACGAGGTCCTTTCCTGATTAGTCTTGGGCCACAGGCTTCTAAAATAGAGAGAACATCCGATTGTCGTCGGCAATCAGTGGTGTTGAATTTTACGGGTGTGTTATGCCATACATACGGGCTTATTGGGTGAGTCAATAAGGCCGTTGAGAGAATTGGCATAATGAAGGTAGTTTATTTCGTAGTATGACATAAAATATCAAGAAACGATAATTAAACTCGAGTTATTGTCCCCCTCCGTCGGTTTTTGGATTATTTGATTACGTCGTAGCTGGGAATGTGATATTATAATAATACGAATTGGCAAATTAACCACTTCCGTAATCGTCTAAATGCGCCATTGGAAATTAGCACACACTCCTGATGACAATGCCACGACTCCTGACAACAACGGATAAGATGTTTATTTTAATTCAGTCTCTATTGATACTTTTTAAAGTTTAAGAAAAGCCATGATTAATAATGTGTATGTTCGTCCTCTGTGTACACCATTCTGGCCACTGAGGTTCCCTAATTTCTTTCTTCTTTTTCAATTAGAGCAACATTTGGCTCGCCTCTCCACAGTGCACCGATGAAGCGAGGTTGATCTCATTAAATTGGAAATCCTTCGCAACATTTATCCCACTCAAGTACTTTTATGTATATAAGATGGGTAAAGTAGATAATATTATTTGTCACACATGCAACGTAATGGCATACATGTATATCGACCATTTCTTTTTCAAATGTAATAGAGTTAAGCAGCCATGGTCTTGCGCTAGTCAAGTCCTTTTCGCGGAAACTGTCTACATGTTTTGTATTAACCACTGAAATTGTTATATTTATCTATCACAATAACATCTATGACCATGATAGTTATTTGAAATTGATTAACCACATCATCGCCGTTGGGAAACGGTGCATAAGCAAGCTTAGATATGGCAACCACCCAAATCATCGCTGAATAACTTTGTCATGTATATCGATAATGTCGTGATAATATATATGTAGGTATGAGATTTGACCTATAATTAATCTTAAATATTATAAATCAGTGTTTTTTATCGATTGTCACATTGTACATACTTATGTAACTATGTGTATCATTGAATAAATAATTAATTCAAAGATTAATACAACATTTCGAAAAAAATAATTAAAACAACTAATAATATTATTTTAATTATGAAACTGGGAATGTGAAATTAAAATAATCATAATACGAATTGGCAAACTGAGCAAATCATGTCCACCATCGTCTGCCTAACACCGGTGTTTGTTTGCGCCCTCAGCGGAAATGAGTTTAAGGTGAAAAACGTAATCGTAGCATCGATAGATGGCGCCCCGTTTATACCCTGTACCCGAAAGGAGGGGTATGAAATGAATTTACTAAATTTAGGCAATATATTGATTTATAATCCCGTTATTCAATATTATATTCCACTTCTTGTAATTTGTAATGAATTAAAACCGATAATTGCATCAAAACAAACTAAAATTAAGGACAAGAACTTCCCGGATCAATCACCTGATATCGATAGATTTGTCATAACCTTTGAACATTTCTGTGTGGACGTTTACTTATTTGCAAAAATATGTTTAAGATATCAACTTCAGTGATAATATATTTCAATTGGTCATCTCTTTGTTAAATTTAATGAACCAGTTTTCAAAGTCATTACTGGACGAGCTGCTCCATGGGAATAATTTGGAGTAACATGCCCTAACGGTATCACAGTCATGCCTTTTGGTTTTCTAATTTCCCACTAAGACTAATATAGCAATGTGAGGCCACCTCTAGCTCAATCTACCAGACAAATATGCGAATGTACAGTTGCTCTAAAAGTTCCGTCTGTCGCGGTACCAGAATGCCAAAATGACAGAATCTTACCCAAACAATTTGGCTGCTGCTTTGAAGAACGACAGTGAACTAATATCGTATGCTTCGTGGACTGTACACAGAGATGGCGCTATGGCGAACAATGAGATATCCGTAAGATTCATCTGGTGGACAGAAGGCCATTTTCTTTTACTATCCCATTAATAGTCAGTCAATGTAAGCATTTATTTGATCCTTGAAAATCTGATTATGTCAACACACTGCAAAAAGGTTGCTTAAATATTTACTCAACATTTTACACAACGTTGTTGAAGTATGCAACCGCTTAACAGTTGCGTAAAATTTACCCAACACCGTTGGATAACATGTTTTCACCAACAGTTGAACAATTCCAGTTACTCACACACAGAAAACACTATGTAAAAAATTATGTAAATATAGAACTCCATAATTATTATGTAAGAGTTTACATAAAACATGTAATATATACCCAAGCTTGTGTAAATTCCTATGCAAAAGCTTAACACAACTGTTTACATAGTATTATGGAGTTCTATTTTTACACAGATTGTGTATTTTTTACATAATTTGTGTAATTTTTTTGCATAGTGTTTTCTGTGTGCAGCAGTTGCACAATTTTAATTACACAACAGTTGGGTATTATTAATTAACCATTTGTTGGGCATTTTGTGACTGTTGCTTAATTTGTGAATTGTGTTCATTATATATTGAGCATTTTTGTATAGCAACTGTTGCTTAATTTATCAAATATAGCCATATGTTGGGTATTTTATTTGCGTCAAGTTTTTATTATATATTGAGCATTTTTGTATAGCAACACGCGGTAAGCAAAATAATGTGAATTCTGGGCGATGCACAGAGCTACATACATCACTTCCTCCCGGTAGTGAACCGGTAACTTGTAATGGGAATTCTAGGCGATGCAGCAGAGCAACATACACTATTCCCGTTTGGTAGTGAATCTGTCATTTATTTTAACATGTTGAACTATAGGCTTATACATGATATCTGACATCTCTTATCAATGGTGTTTTTACTGTGAACGTTTGCCAAACGTAGTCTTGCTATCTGGGTATGAAGGTACAAATAGTCCATATTATATAATACATAAACATATGTATGTGATTCTTTTGGTGCAAAATAGATCACATGACATGAACTATTCAGTATATGTCCATGTCGTGTATTGGCTATAAAAATCGACTATTCAATATTCATCGCGAGTGACGTCGCTATAACACCGTTGAAATGATATTCATAAACAAATATATGTCAAACAAGGATGGCAATTTTAAACTATTTGTCAGTGTATTCCGTTTTGGATGCCAAGACAGAATAAATCTAATTGTGGTCCTGCGCTGCAAAAAGGTTGCTTAAATATTTACTCAACATTTTACACAACGTTGTTCAAGTATGCAACCGCTCAACTATTAAGTAAAATTTGCCCAACACCGTTGGATAACATGTTTTCACCAACAGTTGAACAGTTCTAGTTACTCAAAAGTTAGGCAATTATATTCACTCAACAGTTGTTCAAGTATGCAACAGCTCACGAAATTGGCTTTTTTGGACAACAGTTGCCTAAACTTCACATGTGCGTAACTTGCATCAACTGTTGCGTGATTGTCCTCAATGCTCATGCAACAGTTGCCAAAGTGAAATATTTTTACGCAACATATTTTAGCAACAGAAACAGTTTCCACCAACATTTTAAGGACATTGTTTTCGACGAATTGCTCAACGCTGGGGATTTTTTTACTTTTATACAACGCCTAACTTTCTACATATATTTAATGAATTTTAATCAAGAATAAGGATGCTGTCATCT
The DNA here is from genome assembly GCA_035610835.1 of Ophiura sarsii. Lineage (NCBI taxonomy): Eukaryota > Metazoa > Echinodermata > Ophiuroidea > Amphilepidida > Ophiuridae > Ophiura > Ophiura sarsii. The sequence continues at coordinate 52,032,792 of CM069456.1, read as the reverse complement.
CATTGTATTAAAATAGGCAGACATTTCTTAGACCTGATGACTGCCAGGTAATTGATAACTGTTTGCATTTACTTTGCGTATGATTAAGTGGATGAACCACAAATATCCCAGAAATATTGGCACAAAATAAAGCGTTTTGTATAGCAAGTTTTACATCACCGACCACTGATATATTCTTTGGCGGCCATATTGGACAATTAACATCTTTAAATATCTTCTATCAATTATAACATATCGACAGCAACATTCCTTTTTTCTTAAGAGTTACTCTTAATCTAAAATGTATCATCCAAAAATATTCCATGCATTTACACTTTTAATTTGTAATAGGGGAGGATGGGGCAACTGGTCCGGTTAAGCATATTTCATGATATAAAAGCTTAAAGCTCGTGTAAATATTTATGGAATTGCTAACAAAATATCACCCATGTAACTGTCATTTGTGAAGTCGAAAATGAAAAGTACCAGACCATAGTGGACACGAACGGCCGTAATCTTTGAATCTCCGTTGATTTCAATGTTATGTCGGAGTGTTTTACCTAATTTCATACTGACACGACATGAGTGATAATCAAACGGTCCCCGAACGATGCCCTGGCGCTGTTGAAGTCAGAAATATCATCGTTCCCTACAGTCCGAGCGTTCCCACATCGAATTTCACCTAGAATATTCGTCACACGAACCTATGTCCGCCATCGTCTGAATATCGAAAAGGCCCTCTGGAGAGTCAAGGGGACAACATTTTTTTCTACGCTTGCGTCCGATCGCTTTGGATTTGTCCACTAAAATTTTGGACAAATGCCTAATGAGTATGTGCTGCATTGGCAAGTGACACAACTTCTTGTAATGCGCTAATCGACCGTAGATCTAACCCCCGGGCTCCGGCCAGTTTGGGGGTGGAAAAGCCCAATCAGGAAAAGTTCACGGAAAAGATTCAGGCGTTGACGGTTCAATGGTATATCACAGATAGGCAAAGTGGGTATATCCAGTGACAGTTGTACATCCCTTGGTATATAATATTTAATTTTGACTAAAGCAGCCGACAATGCATTGATTGATGATAACATCCAGAAGTGGTTTGATGTGATAATAATGCCGCCATGAGGATCGAGCCGTGTAGCGAGGGGCCACGCCGAACTATGATCGAGAGTGACCAATAACGCGCTGCAATGTGGACCACTGGCGCGCGGCGAGCCGCCACATCCAACATGCGCGAATCAGTGGCGTAGCCAGCTTTACAGGGCCATAGGGAGGGGGAGGGGCCGGGGTGGACTTATCAGACAGTAAAAAATCCGAGTTGTATACCGACGAAAGGCATGATGTACAGTCAATAAAACTATACGGTAGTGCCCACATGTTGTGGCGAATATAGGGCCTACACTTACTTGCAACAGAGTGACGGTGGAATCCGGGGGCCGACTATACGACCGTAACAGAGCGACAGTAGAATCCGGTGTTTAATTTTTTTTAAATTGAGTGTATTGTTAATAGTCCCGGTTCTGAGCACTTCTCTAGCCCGCCCGGCTTGTGGGCCTAAATGGCCTAAATGAGACACCGTGCACTTTGCGCGTGCATATGCTATAACCATATAATGATTGGAAGCGTAGCAGCATAAAGTATTATGAGAAAATGTGTACATATCTCCTATGATTCTGGAGATTCGGAGTCTACCATCGGACCGGGCTTTCAGTTGACCTACGCATAGGAGCATTCTATAATGAACTCATACGTGTCCGTAATCACCCTTCAAAGGTACAAGACTTGATCGCGTCTATTAATAGTTGTCTGATTGCCTTTCCACATATATTTCGACATGAATATTGCGTCTCCCAATTCGTTTATTAAAGCTAGCTAAATTTGGTACAAGAACTAACTTTCTTGAAATGAAGTTGTACCAAAGATTTTCTAGAAATTCATCGGTTGTACAGATTTAAAAAAAATGGTAATCATGGTAGATTTAACATTGGTATAAACGGTCTCCTTTCTCATGTTGTACGATTGGCTATGGCCTGTTTTGGAAATGTGTTTGCTTTGTGTATCCAAATAGCTTACAGTTGTATATTAGCCTAGCTATAACAAGCTATAAAAATGACATCTCTGAATGTATTTTAAACAAAGTGTGCAAAGGAGAAATGGTTGGGCACACTGGTAAAATGGTTTTACAACAAGTGTTGCTATCATTATCAAAGTGAACTCAACTTCAATCACTTATTTATCGAGCAATAATATATTGTTTTACGCATTTTAATTTGTTTAGATTATAAAGTTAAATAAATCCAGAGATAAATGATAGATAGAAAAATAGATTAAAAAAAGAATAGAAACAAACTATAAAAGCATTGGCGGCCTTTATAAATTATAAAAATTGACATAAAAATGATGTTACATACATCCACAATCAAGTTTTTTTGTTTTAAAAAAAAACAAAAAACAAAAAAACAACAACGAATACACGGAGATTCGAACCCGTGATCGCCGATTGCAAACGATATGGCCAACGTATGCACGCCACAGAGATCGACGAGTGTAATTGTGTCAGTTTTATTATTTAACCATTGATTCTTTTATTTATAACGAACGGATTTTTATCGTGCCATTTTTGACATTTTAAACCATATTTATATGTTACTCTCGCACAAAATGTGTTTGTAATGTGATTATACTCCTTATTTTGGAAAGAATGGTAAAAACGTTGACATTTCGAACACAATAAATGGCATCTTGTATACTGTTTATGCGGTCGCTCGACTGAACGTTGTGTGACCTGTTACATTGCATTATACATGTTACGATCTGTTTATGTATGCTTTTGTTATACTTCTCAATCGCTCATCGCCAACTCTGTACAAGAAACTTCATGCGCTGTCCCAACGCTGTCGTTAGAGAACAATAGAAAAGTCCCCTCGACTCTTCGAGGCGACCTTTGACTGGGTTCACGGGGTTAATCATATTAATGAGCAAATATGCAAATGAGCTAAGTGTCCCCTCCTATTATATATACTCCTTGCTATTGACTGTGTGGCGCTGTGTAATGTGTGCAATTGTGTTCTAGACGGATTATAGTGGGTTCTGGATCACTCTCGAAACAGATGTAGGAATACATAGGCTAACTATACTTATTCCTAGCTCATTCATAATGTGTTCTTCACATGTGGTGTTATTTGGAGTTACCATCGTCCTTATGCTAGAGCAAGGTACAATAAAGTGTCTTGGTGTATTCATGCCGGTGTTACAAGAACAATTTTCAACCTATACTTGGGTTATTGGTCTGGCGATATCGTTGACTCCTGGCATTGGTAGTCTTGCGTGTAAGTATTACAGCAGTTGGTGTTCCCAGAAAATGTATAACGATAAATATATGGAAGGCTGCATTTAAAAATGTTATAAACAAGTACAGTCGTTACTCTTACATGTAAGCAATTTGAAGTAAGATGACTCAAATTAACGAAATGATTGAAAAGATGTTACTCAATTGTGGATCAACAGTGCATTCATATGCGGAACCCTTATTTTAAACACTTCATATTTCTGTATGAGAATGGCTTGGGAATATCTTCAAACTGTATGTTGTCTCTGTTTGACCATGGAATTACGAGACACGGAATACCATCGACAAGACCCTGTTATATAACTCAATTGTATTGCCATTGGCGGTACCTCCTCCACACACAAGCATTGACAGACATTGAATGACTTGCCCATTATGTACGCACATCGGGCTATTCCTTTGACCAAGTATCATCTTTACCGGTTATGTTGCCACATTGACTATTGCTACTCCCACGGACGCATGGTTGCCAGTTATATTTTTCTTCCAAATCAAATACGACTTTGGGTCAGTTTGTTGTCAAAAACGGGTGTACAAAACTCATTTTTATGAGAAATCCGCTACAAACCGCATGGTCTAACCTACATGTTTGGGTAGATAAGTTGATGAATTCTGCTAATTTGTAAATACAAATAGCGGCCAAAAGTGCGCATTCTCAAAATTTGCTGAAAATCTAGACCTGTTTTCTAGGTCATCTATGCACATTTTAGGGAATTATTGGATTAAAGAAGTAATAAAAAACGTTGTGAAATAGTTTCTATAAACCTTCACAAATAGTGTTAGATCAATCGCATCGGTGAATGTGTGTATTAATTTAATAACTTTAAAATATTAGCAGTATTTTAAACTTTCATCGTTGCTTCTGGTATCAAACTGTTTTTATGCATCCCCTAGATTGCATTAGGTATGCAAACGACTATCAATACAGAAATTATAACAACCGCGCTTTTTTGAAACATGCTACTTACACATGCGTGAACGGAACGGACATAATCAGCTCAACACGACACTTCAATAGAGATGATTATCCCTCCATTGTTGAAGATCTATTGTAACAGGCAGTGACGCGCGGTGACCTGTAGAATTTTTACACAGCGCGGCCCTTTCAATTTTGCCGGTAAAGGTGATAGGTACCTTGATGTTGGGCTCGATGGTATTCCGTGTCTCGTAATTCCATGGTTTGACTATACACCAGACCTCATAGAACGGTGGGGTGTCTTGACTGTCCACCAGACTGTTCTCTAAAATTTTTGGATCTCGGACCACTTTGGTGGGTTAACCGGTTATGAGCCCGGGTGGGGGAGGGGGACTCTCCTTATACGGTATACGAGGATGTGCCGCTCTAACGGGTCGCCTTTTAAAAAAAATCCCTAAACATGGGGTATGATTTATGCTGGAAAATCTCTAAAAAATGTGGTACAAGGTCTATTTTCCCTATAATTTGCGAAAATTGGGTCCATAACGAAGCAAAATCCTTAGAAATGATACCGTTTTTTTCTCCAAAATCATCCTTAGAAATGAGTAGGGGTTTTGAATCTACAGCGGCACATCCCCGACCAAACCAAATCCGAGTCCCCCGGGTTATGAGAAATAAACTCTTCGTCGTCTCTACTCCTAGTTTAAGCTTCGAAATAGTGTAATAGCCAGATGATATAGCTGCATGGATTCATTCAACCTTTAAAACTGGTTCCATGATGGGATTTCTCTTACCATTTGGGACGTCGAGAAAAAATAAATAATAATAATAATTATCAGATAACCACTATTACATGTAGCACGAATGAGACATGAGTTACCATTCTCTTGTATGTGAACCGTGTCTAAATCAACTTGATTCGTCTACAAAGGGAAAACAGTAAGCTTAAATAATTTCTCAACTGAACCATGACTGAGCGTAAAACATCGTTTGTTACGAGTGGCCACTCGTAACAAACGATGTTTGCGGCGAGGCTGGTTATAAGGCCAGGTAAAATAAATTACAAGTTGCTCGTCTCCGCCTGCTTCCTTTTTTGGCCCCCGCCTCCTTTTTTTTACTATTAACTAAAGAAAAGGCAAAAAAAGACACATCGTCACTACATGTCAATGCAAGTCATTCACCATACATTTCGAGTATTTTTACTGGTTCTGAACTTAGAAACTTATTGACTTAAATGAAACAAATCATTTCTTTGTCATAATATATTGCATCAGTAACTCAAACAGTAACAAAAAACAATACCATGGCGTGCATATTAAACATGGCGGCCAGTTGCGTAGCTGGGATTTTTTTCAGGGGGGGCAAGATTTCTAAAATTGTCGTAAAAGGTTGCCCCCAAATTTTTTCTAGTCACTTACCTCGTGAATTTCACGTAAGTGGGGGTGGGTGGAGGGGGAGGGGGGGGGGGGGGGGGGGGGGGGGGGGGGTGGGTGAGGTCAAACAAATTCGCACAGCCCAAAAGAATCGCACAGTCCAAAAAATATCGCACAATAAATGTACTACATGTACAATTTTTCCTTCTACAGGGTGAGTCAAAAAGACTGCAATAGTGGAAAGAAGTCATTTTGTTTTCAAAACCATAATGAATTTTAAAACTTTTTAAATGTTGCAAGAATTATGTATTTAATCCTAATTTTGTGTGAAAAAATGAAGTCAATATCATTTTCCGTTTGCCTTTGGTGAACCTTTTGACCAGTGCACCCATTTCACACGTTTGTCCACGAGACACCCAAAATATGCATCAGATCGCAAAACGTGTCTCCCATTCAAATCTGGAAACTTGAGTTCATTTGTGTTGTTATTGGATTTTGATGCATCCTTTCTTGTTTACACGTGAGTTAGCATAATCAATTATAATCATACCCATGCTGTGAAAGCGTATAATGTTCTAAATTTTAATAAAAAACTGGCATTTTCCATTTTTTTGTTGGCGGGATATTCAAATATGAAAATGCAATGTGTGCCATTTCAAATGAAAATCACTGGGCTCGTGGACAAACGGGTAAATGTGGTTGTGCAGCAAAGAGGGTCACCAAAGACAAACGAAAAATGCGATCGACTTCATTTTTTCACACAAAGTTCGGATTAAATACATCATTCTTGCAACGTTTATAAAGTTTTAAAATTCATTTTGGTTTTGAAAACAAAATGGCTTCTTTCCACTATTGCAGTCTTTTTGTCTCACCCTGTATTTGGCTAATAACCTCGATCTTTTGGGAATACAAATAGCAAAAAATTGGAAATAATAAATAGTAAAGCCCTGACTCTTTGTCTTCAAAAAATCAGGACGAGCAACTTGTAATATATTTTACTTGGCCTAATGTGTATTTATGTATGTGGTTACAACTTGCCTGTTGATACGAGTCTGCTAAACAAAGAAACGAACGAACGAGCAATTTCCACCTAGTTAGCAGTATAGCCTATGTTAAAAGTACAATTACACACATGTGATGCATTTCTAGTTCATTGAACCAAATTGATGATATAAAAGTCAATCATTCTTGGTGGAATGTGAATAGTCAAATATGCAATGGCATGGGCCTTATAGAAAATATAATATTCTTTTTAATATTATTGTTCCATTTTGCTGATTTAGGTTTACTAATATTGCCAAGTTTAAGGAGCGAAGGTGGCATCAGCCCAACTTCATGTGTAATTTTCGCCGGGATAATAAGTGGGCTAGGCCTGATGGTTGGATCCCTAACATCTGGAATTGTCGGTCTGGTGTTGGCCTTTACTATGGAAGGTGAGGCAATTTCTCACGGTTTCGTGAAAGTGACATCGAATAATAACGATATTGCTAAAAATGAAACTGAAAATGACGATGATGATAACGACGATGACAATGACGGTAATCAAAACGAAATCGATTACATTGACGATGACGATGACGGTGACGAATACGATTCGTGGAACGAAGAGATTACAATAACGAAGTCGACGACCACGATGATGACAACAACACTGCTAATGACGAACACGACGACGAACTAATAAACCCTTTCCCAAAGACATTTATGTAATTGTATTTTCTTTAAAATTGGTAGATTTCTCACAGACACAAGGTCAACCAAAATGGTGATTCAAGTTTGTTTTATTCGATGGAGGATATTGCAAGAAACAAAATACAAACAGAATTACCCTTTAATATGTTACCGGAAACAAAATAAAGAGTATACTAAGCATGCATAATGTGCATCACATATTTTGATGACGGCAGGTTACTACCCCGTATAACCTAAACGTTATAGGTATTACCCAGGCTCGCACACAGAACGTCAATAGGTCGGTAGCTTAAGCATTCACTCATGGATTTTGTTTGTGCAGACCTATCGAGCGACCTATCGAGCGAGACCCGGATTGATACCGAGGTAGGAGTTACACCTGTTACGTACTAACACGTCATCCGTATACACTTATCCCACACTAAAAGAGAAATACTGGCAATTATGATTGATTTTATGTAGATCTTTTTCCCTGAACGATATTTAAAGACATTAGTTTTGCATTGTATTTTTGCTAAAACACCGTCATCGAATATATCACCATTTTGGTTCACCTTTAATGTACATCTAACCAACTTCACTAATCAATCATCTTAGGACATACGTCGTTTCTCTAGATATATCGTCTATTGTCTAATTAGTTCGCTGACAGGCGGCAACATAACAGGTAATCAATTATAATTTCATACCGACATTTTAACTCTTGGCCTCTTTTTTTTCCCAACTAACAATGCCAAACACAATTGAATGTAAACATTTTCATTTTGTTTGCCCATATCAGAAAAAAACCATATTTTGTCTCATTATATCTGCAAAATGTTTGGCTCATTATATGTTCAATTTAGACGATAGGCCAACATTCAGTGAATTACTGTCAAAGGTGGTCAATCACCCTGCCAGTTTATGTCCTACTGAATGGGCTAAGTTCACGTCACCTTGAGCTTCTAAAATAGAACAATTGTTGTTATGCATCCCAAACTTTGGAATACGACTATTCTAAGGATGAACCTTCATTGACCCGGCAAGTTTGTGTATACTACTGAACAGTCCAGGCAAATGACAAAAATCTGGAAATCGGGTTATATTTCCAAATCTAGAAATGCAGTGATAAATTAATTTCGCAGGTAGTTATTTTTGTGAATTGCCGAAGTGCTTTTTTGGATTTGTGGATACTTAATTTTTGCGATTCTAGACCATACAAACATATCATTATAAATATACTGCCATGTTTTAGGCAATTATTTTCGCGAATTTAAGCACTAGCAATTTTTGCGAAATTAAATAGTTCACGAAATTAGCAGTTTTCTGCCCAGGGAATGGGTTATTCTAAAAAAGGACAAACTCATTTTTGATGAATCATGATCATGTTAAAATATTATTCACTAAAATCACCTTGGCGTTTAATTATTAATCGTGCCGTTTTAAAAATAAAATACTTAATTGATTAATTATTTTATTTAATTAAGCATTAGCATTAATTAGTGGATAAATTGTCGTTGGGTAATTATTTTTGCTATTTTATTAATTTGTAGCTATGTATGATTCATTTTAAATTAAAAAAGTACACATTATTGCTGAAATCTATGTAATAATCAAGTTTGTAGTTTTTGAATCAGACCATCATAATGCAAAGCATTGATTTCCAGATCAGGCAATCGATTTCCAGATAAAGCACATTTCCAGATTTTGTCATTTGCCTGGACTGCTGAATGGGCTAAGTTCATGTCACCTTGTGCTTCTAAAATTAGTACCATTGTAGTTATGCAGCCCAAACTTTGGCATACATCTATTTTAAGGATGAACCTTCATGTAGAATAGAAAATATCAAGTTGAAAATCGGGCCAACAACCGTAACATCTACCTTGAATGCACAACCAGCCTCCAACTATAGAAAAATCAATTGGACATACGTCATTTCCTTAGCTATAGGCCTAAGAAGCCTCGTGTCCCAGAAAATCTGCAAATAAGTTTGACAAAGCGCTAGTTTCACTTTTACACCACGGATGTCAATCATATTTGTTCTTTCTCGAAACCATAGGATTTCTAAATTTTAGTGGTAAAATAAAAATTAAGATTGGTAAATCTATTTTTAAATAATGCGCATGTAAAAAGAGATATTTCAAAAACCTGTTCAACCGATTTGACGGAAAATAACGTTACGGCTGTTAAACACTGAAACTTGCAATTAATATTGACGGAAAGATACATCCAGTTGGGATAGTTTCTACTTTTAATCCATTGATTTCAAGCATGTTTTCACATTCTAGAAGCTTTAGAATCTAACCAATTCAATTGTGAAAAATCAACATAAAGTAGTGATCAAAGAGAGGTATGTCGAAAGCCTGTTACACCGAGTTGACGGAAAACTACAATGATACAGTTAAGCCCACAATTATTCATACCCTTTGAAAAATATGAGTTTGTTTGCGTTCTTCTCATATCTATACCAGCTGGAGTTGTGGAACTTTCACTTTACACTAAAGACACTTAGTTTGCAAGTACAAATCAATATATTTGGGCTCAACATTTGTTGCATAACAATAGAATTGAACAAATATTATGTTTTTATGCCTTTCCAAAATTATTAATACCCATACCAAGTCCTAGGATTGATGCCATTTTTTGTGATGTTTGACATTCCAAACATTCTTTATATTGTGTGATAGGCTTTTATATTGTTATGCAATTATTCCATGATGTGTGCATACAATGTGGATGCATTACAACTGTGTCCTATTGAATGTACAGTGAAGGATGTTATAGGACAACACTCTAGCTCTTTGTCAGCATGGCGAAGAAGGTCAAATAACTCAGGGAGGACCTTTTTTCTTTTTTGTGCATATTGCGAATGCTCATAAATAGGGGAAAGGCTACAGAGCTATTTCAAACCAATTCCAAGTGCCAGAATCCACCATACAAAGCAGATTTAGGAAGAAAAAGAAGTTCAACTTAGTAAAAAACATTGAAGGACGCAGTCGAAAGCCAACGGTGTCCCCTTGTTTGGCAAGAAAAGTATTGCGAAAAGCCAACAACAATCCACAGATCACTATCAATACTCTCCTAACAACCTTGGCAATTATTGGACCGAGATATCTCATGTGCAATGTCTGCTGGAGTGTCTGCCATATGCTTAATATATGTTTGTTATACTTCTGATTATGTTCATTACACAGGTTCCTTGATAATTGCAAAGGTAGTGTCACTTGGAATACTTACAACACGTTATAGCGAGAACATCGAATTGGTCATTGCCATCTCCTCGAGTGGTCAATCTATTGGTTTGATGGTAATGCCCCTGATAACGCAGATATTCATGGATATCTATGGTTGGCGAGGAGCCATGATGTTACTTGGGGCTTTAGGATGTCATATAGTATGTATTGGTGTGCTAATAAGACACGACGAGCACCGGCATTACAACGGTTACGTTCGACAACTAGAAGAGAAAGATCAAGAGTCCTTATCCAAACAGTGCCGTACCTATTTATACAACATCCTGAATCTGACTTTACTGACCAATATAACTTTTATCAATGTGCTAATTCAAGCTGCTGCAATGGGTTGGGCATTTACAAGTTGGATGATCTACCTGATTCCCCACGCAGAAGAGAAAGGAATCCCACCGTCTGATGCTGTTTTCTTAGCAACCGCCGGCGGAATAGGGAACTTAATCGGTAAACTATGCTGCCCTATTGTAAAGAAAATCATGCCGAACAGAACAACTATTATTCTAGGTTGTACGCTAGCAGGTGTATCAATTGGATTAGACCCCTTACTTGATTCAATGACGGGAATGTTAGCTTCTTCTACCATGTTCCCCTTATGGATCGGTCTAACATTTATAGCGATCACGGCTTCCATTAACGAGATAGTCGACCATAATCACCTTACCGATGCTTATGCGTGGTTTTATTTATTTTATGGAGTTAGTGCGTTGATGGGCAGCTTCATTTCAGGTAAGTTTCAATGCAAAAAAATCCTATTTCACAACGAACCTTTTAAAACTTAACTGGCCTAGTATGTATCTCCCCCAGTTATTTCTAACGACGTTATGTAAACATTTGATTTTGCAAAAGGGATGTGGTGCAGGGAACCTCTTTGCATTCCATGCTCTATGAAACCACTTTCAACACATAACTATAAGAGTCATAATTTAGCAAGAAATCGGCAACTATGACCTGTGACCTTGATCGAAACCACAGCCTTTGTAAATCGGTAAGTATGACCTGTGACCTTGCTCGAAACCACAGCCTTGGTTATACATGTTATATGTGTTTTATTAATGTTCATTTTAATATTTCAGGTCTGCTCTTTGACGTGACTGGCTCTTATAATATCTCCTTCATTGTGATGGGATCTGTGAGCGCGGTGCCCGCCTTTACTATATTGATTGAGAGTATGTGGACATCTCGTTATTCTTAACGGAGTAATTTTAATTCCGATTTACGATAAAACCGGGTGCACAGTTAGAAGAGTTATTATACGAACGTCACATTTACGGTTCCATCGCCTTTATAATTTGAGCCACTTTGGAATTAAGTTTTTTGACTATAATGACAGGCCAAGATTGCTCCGTGAACATGAATCCTGACTTTGTCTAGTCAATACAGGCATAAAGCCTTGACAAGTTTTGTTTAGCATTTTTAAAACATGTTTAATGTAGCCCAAATTGGGCTAATACTTGAAACTAAAAGTCTAATCTAGAAATGCTATATCGACACCTCCTCAAAATGTGAACATTTTATTTTATAAAATCTGAAATACTAAGTACTAATCTTTATAACAAATTGAAGTTCAAAGCTAGAAATGTGGTATACAACCTCACTTAACATGCTCAGACCATACCATTTAGTCGCTGTGTGTCATTTCAACCAGGTATTGGCAGACCTATATTGCACCGTCCACGGACAAGCCCACATGCTGCGGACATTGCTTGCCGGCTTCCTCCCTTGACCACGGCATGAGAGTGTTGCCACATGAGGGTTTTCAATGTCCTAATTGTGCTCATTTTAAAAACTAAAACCTGGTCAAGCAATAGTATAATCGTGATTTTTCTCGAAATGTGAACATTTTATTTCACAAAATCTGAATCAGCACTAATTTTATAACAAATTGAAGTTTAAAGTATATTTTTATAACATAACAAATGATAAACTTAACATTTTGGGCTTGCTGCTACTCGCCCAAATTATCATTGAAGTTTGGAAGCTATTTATAGACAGCAACTGAGTATGACATATTGTGAACATGAAATCTTTTCTAATATCATAAGTCAAGTTATATCCAACCAATTTCGCTCGTTCAAAAAGCAGACTGCTATATTTATATAATGTATTCATTTTTGTACTTTAATTCACGAATATAAAGAAAAAACTGGATTTATTAATTGTGACAATGACCCCACTAGTGTGACGGCCTTGCTAAAAAACACCAAACCTGGTTGTCCAAAGGGTCAGAGCAGGTACCCAAAGCGCTGTAGGCAACATGAGAGATTCAGTCCACCATTTTTGCGGAATCAATGACATTATTTATGTTGCAAGGTTTGTGCCATGTATAGGGAGAGGGGGACGGAGCATCAAATTGTTTCAAAAGTTCATATCGGTTTCCAAACTTAAAGTTCGTGGCGGGTGAGGTGGAGGGGGGGGGGGGGGGGGGGGGGGTGTCTGATGACGTACTTGGACTTAAACAAACTTTAAAAAAAGAAGAAACAAACAAACAAATAGTGATAAACACGTGGTATTTGTGTACAAACATAATCAGAGGTCTATTTATAACATACATTGATCAATTAATCAATCTTTCAATCATTATTACTTCATCAAATCGATCATGTTTTTCAAAACATGGCAATTATGTTTGACTCTAATACGTTCAATGCCATGCGCTCCTTCTTAACACTTTCCACGCGACGACATTCCAAAATTGCACAAAGTGTTTTCAAAAATGTCAAAATTGTTGAATTACAATACCATATTTGAAATCACCATGAGAATTACAAGTTTTATTTGGTGAAAATTTAAATTGGAGACTATTTTGGGGGGCTTTTCTCCGTTTGTACATTCAATACATGAGAGATTCAGTCCACCATGGTTTGGGTCATTCGGTGTATTGACTTTTCTCCCGTTGGTTTTTATTTACATAAATCCTTATAGCTAACAATATATAAGGCCATGTGTTTTGAACTCACCACCCAAAAAGGGTGGTGGCGTTGCATTTTTGGTGACGAATCATCCATCTCTCTCTATTAACTCAACAACTAAATGTGGTAGAGCTATGGTTGAGGTGTCATGTGAAAGCCCATTTATCTAGCTACATTGTGTTAATAAATCAGGTATTTCTATAAATGTTTGGCTGAGATTTGATTGATTATGTTGTGAAAGTCAGGGGTGGTGGCGGTGGCGGCGGCGGCGGCGGTGGCGGCGGCGCTGTGTGCAATCTCTATGGGGAATATAGAAAATGTTCCCAATTCTACGTTCAATTTACTATAACTCTTCATTTCTGTATGGTACAAACATGATTTTGCTCTCATTTTATAGATTATTTTATATTCTATAAGATTCTGTTTCAACAAATATGACAACTATTGTGCAACAATTGTAATCATGAATCGATTGCGTTGTCCTTGGCATTTTCCCTATTCGCTACACAGTGAACTTGCCCTAATTCATCGGTTTTACATACATGAATATAACAAAAGAAATATTTAACCGATGATAGCAAAATTTTTGGAAAGCTCTCAAATAGGGGAATTCAAAAATGCCGTTTAAATCAGGATAGGGTGCATACCAAAAAAAATATACTTGTACACTCTAATAATTATGAAATTTAAACGTTTGTGCTCATTTACTTCTCGATATAGTATATTTCAACACGTTTACCATTAACAACTATTATGTTCTGATGGGTAATTGCATGAGGAACTTAAATATGCACAGTAAAATTATGATTGGGATAGGTATCAAATTATTATTGAGCTTAAATCAAAATATGAAAAAAAACAGATATTTTTGAACATTCTTAATCGCAACATGTTACCATTAGGTCTTATCTAAATTCCAATAGCATATTTGGATTCCTTGTGAGATTACCGTTCCGAAAATATATACTTTATATGGGGTAGAACAAATAGTTCTTGCGATATGCTAATTCGAATCTCAGATGGTGTAAAATGTAAAAATCTGGACATGCAACGGTAAGGATGGCGAGTTCAAAACACACGGCCATAAAGGAAATGGGAGGAGTAGTTTTTTGAGATATGCCACAAAATTGGATCCAATTTTGCGGAATCGATGACATTATCTATGGTGCAAGTTTGTGCCGTGAATAACTCAAAGAGTTGGGGGAAAGGAATCATGATTTACAACCCTGGATACCATGGCATATCCGTGGTCAAAAAAGCTCAGAATATAGAGGGATCAGAACCGTATGCCTCCAGAGACTGTATTAAGTCTATCTGTAATTACTTTTACAGGGGCGTCCGATGCCCCAGTATCTGCGCTTGCTCATCATAACATCCCTTGATGCAATGATAAATAGGTTTTTTCCTGCACTGCACTGCAAAAAGGTTGCTTACATATTTACTAAACATTTTACACAACGTTGTTGAAGTATGCAACCGCTCAACAGTTGCGTAAAATGTACCCAACACCGTTGGATAACATGTTTTCACCAACAGTTGAACAATTCCAGTTACTCAACAGTTGCACAATTTTAATTACACAACAGTTGGGTATTATTAATTTAACCATTTGTCGGGCATTTTAATACCAACTGTTGCTTAATTTGTGAATTGTTTTAATTATATATTGAGCATTTTTGTATAGCAACTGTTGCTTATTTTTGTATAGCAACACGGGAAGACAAATAATGTGAATTATGGGAGATGCAGCAGAGTTACATACAATTCTTCCTCCCGGTAGTGAACCGGTAACTTGTAAAGGGAATTCTAGGCGATGCAGCAGAGCTACATACACCATTCCCTCTCGGTAGTGAATCTGTAATTTCTTTTAACGTGTTATTTAACTTATCATTGGTGTTTTTTACTGTGAACGTTGCCCCAACGTAGTCTTGCTATATGGGTATAAGGTATAAGGCACAACCAGTAAATGACATGGTTTACACAAAGTACGCTAGTTTTCTTATTCTTCATTGGATTGATCTCATCTTTTGAGGATATCATAATAAATAATTGGGCTTTACATTGAGATTAAATTGGTCATGGTCCAATGATTATAATAAGAATTACACCGTCATGAAACAGAGTCCTATTTTTTTTGATACACCCTGTAGTCAAGCTAGATTTACTAACGTAAGGTTATTCCGGCTTGGCTCGACTAACATAAGGTTAGTCCAGCTCAAACCATATAAAGTGCTCAACAAAAGAAAGTCGTACGCTTTGTTTTGGTCATTTAAAGTAACTTTCGATTATGTTTTTACCAAACAGGCTAGATACACATTTTGATACCAAACATAGCACATAGCAACAAAGATAAACCATGATTAGCGCCATTTAAAGAAAATTAGCCACTTTTCAAAAGTCTATATTTCAATACACTACGTGGGAGGAGGTGGGTGTGTGTGAGTTCAGTCCCTGTGTGACACTGTTATACACCTATCAATTGTAAGACGCACTATACGACCCCCGGGTGCGTCACTTTACCGTGCGTCAACTTATCATGTACCATGATGCACCCTGTGTCAAAAAAGTGACGGACCTTTGTCATACAATATACGCACCCTCGGTCAATTTTGTGACGCACCATTGGTTGATTCTGACGGAATATATGACGCACCCCCGTTTTGAGATATCGTTGACTGAACTGGATAAAACACGTGACTGCTGAAATGAAAATACTTTTGATTCACGGGGGATTTGCCCTTATTCGATGTTGTCAACCTTGGCCCCTCGAATATCAGCATGACACGGAGTTGTTTCTTACTCATGACTATTTGAAATAATATGTTATACTAATATAATTCATAAACTCTTGCACACTTGCAATGGCGATCGAGTGATTTTAGGCATTTTAAAACATGCGGTATATCGGAAAAGTGATGTTGGCCGTAAAGTAAAAGCCTGGTTGGTAGGATAGTATGGCATTACATTCCAGTTGCCTGTAACACACCTATCAGTTGTAAGACGCACTATACGACCCCCGGGAGAGGTGCGTCGTGGGTGCGTCGTTTACCAATAATTTTTGACGGAGGGTACGTCAGTGGCAGCCTTTGGTCCGTCAAAAAAATGACGGAGAGTGCGTCAAGGTCCGTCACTTTACATGGGTGCGTCACAGTGTAATGTTTACGAACAACAAAATACGACCTTTAAATATACGCTATACATGTAGGCCTACTACACCACATAACTCCTTGATACCGCCAACAAGGCTCTACTTTAATGCCTTTTCTCGAAGTATATGGGTGGTATTGATTAAATCAGAAACGTTTTTGGTATTTTTAAATGCCCCCTTAAATTCTTTGATGGTTTATAGAAGGTGTAATTTCCAATCCGAAGTTCAAATGGTTAAATACACTTTCGAGAACCCAATTTTGGTTAAAATACACTTTCGAGAACCCAATTTTCTACTTACCTCCCGTTTATTGTAAATAGGAGCAAGCCTTCATACATGTATAACAAGGGATGACGGATACCCCGGGCCCTTCCCCCCACCCCACCCCCACCCCACCACCTGTTTACGCCACTGAACGGGTCGAAGCAGAAGGGGAAATGTTCTCGAAATTGTTTCATCCTCATCCTGACGTTTATGATAATCAATTAAATATTTTATGAATTTAGACCAGTCAGACTTTTATTGTGCATATAAAAGTTCTCCTCTTGGTTCCGTCCATCCCGGTCCCGGTCCGGTAGTCTATATATTAGAGGGCCAGGGTTGACAACATCGAATAAGGGCAGATCCCCCGTGAATCAAAAGTAGTTTCATTTGCAGTAGTCATCGTGTTTTATCCAGTTTAGTCAACGATATATCTGACGACGGGGTGCGTCGTCATGGTCCGTCAGAATCCGCCAATGGTGCGTCCAAAAATTGACTGAGGGTGCGTATTTAGATGGCAATGGTCCGTCGTTTTTTTGACACAGGGTGCGTCATGGTACATGAGAAGTTGACGCACCTCGGTAAAGTGACGCACCACTCCCGTGCATGGACCTATACCACGGATGTCCCATACATTGATGGGATGTTAACTACATCAAATCCATAATCAATCCCATACCTACCTAATGATAATTTACATCAAATCCATAATCCTTAGCTTTGATGCCAGCACCGTGAGGTTGCTCTCGTATCGTTCTCTTCAATTTTCATCATTTTTAGCGGAATTATTGCTTTATATCGCCAGTGTTTGTGACTGTTAGTTGCTGTGAATGTGTGGATCGTCAGGATGTTTGTGTTTCCTAGTTATCGTACTTCATTTTTCCATGTTTTATGGACACTTTCTGTTCTCTCCTTGTTGGATTTTGCCGTTGATTGGGTATGTACTGTACATAACGTAAATCCGTGTACCCCGATTGAACGATCGAGTACCAGGATCAGCACCCATCGTGGTCATACCAATTACCCACTCGAGGAACCAAACATAAAGCCCAATATTGATCATCATATCAGATATAGACGTGATCACTAATTGCTCTCATTTCAAACATCAGCACCCGGCATCAATAATGGTAATACGGTAAATACCAATTACCCACTTGAGGAACCTAACATAAAGCCTAATATTGATCGTCATATCAGATACAGCCGTGAAAACTTGCTCTCATTCCAAACATCACCTCCCGGCATCAATAATAAAATTGACTGTGGAATAAATGAGAGTTTATGTACCCGTTTAGCAACTTTGAATTTACTTCACCATCCTTGCGCGTTTCATGCCCCTACCCCAACTGAAACACGCAGAGTTAAATCTAAGCGGTGGAAGAAAAGAGGAAAGGGTCGCAAGAAAGTAACCCAAAGAGGTTTGCCTATTTCTACGGTGCTCGGTAACAGACAGCTAACCGATTGCAATACAGGACATCTGTCCTCGAACCAAATAAATATACGACAATTACGTAAACATAATAACAATGTCCTTAATGTTCGCCTGTGGAATGCTCGCTCTGTGCGTCAGAAGACAATTTCCATATTTGAAGACATCATTGCCAATGATGTTGACATTTTTGCGCTAACTGAAACGTGGCTCGCTGAGAATGACCCTGTTGTTATTGGTGAGATGCTACCACAAGGTTACTCCTTTTTGAGTTATCCACGAAAGGAGGACGAGCACGGTGGTATCGGGTTCATCCATAAGACCAATCTCAGCATTCAAAATACACCTACTGGCATCAGAACAATATCCTTTGAACATGCTTGTGTCACCCTGAAGAAATCCGGAGTGAAAATTATAGCCGTGTATCGCCCACCCCCTTCAACGAACAATCAATTGACATCTAGTCAGTTTTATGGAGAGTTTGAGACCTTTATCAATGACGTTAGCCTTGTCTCTAATAAAACCTTGCTGCTTGGTGATTTTAATGTACATGTGGATGTACCATCCAAACCGTGTGTCGCTGGCTTCATTGACAATCTTACCGTACATGGTTTTCATCAACACGTAGTTGGAGCTACTCACGATAAAGGGCATACCCTTGACCTAATCATATCACGTCCTGAAGATATGTTGATTTCTAACTGTAAAATCTTGCCAAGTTTAGGTTCGGACCACATGCTTATTAGTTGTATCTTGAATTGTGAAAAACCTGAGCCTATCACTATCACTCGCACTGTTAGAAATATCAAAAATATGGATACAAATGGTTTTTCCATTGATCTTGCGTTTGAGATCAGTGATCTTGATTTCAGTGAGTGTACTGTTGATGACATGCTTGAACAATTTAACGGCATAGTCCTTGGTGTGTTAGACTCTCATGCACCTCCTCAGCAGCGCTCATGTAGAATAAGATCTCAATCTCCTTGGTTTAATGACGAGATCAACAAGGCCAGACGTGAAAGAAGGAAATGTGAAAGAAAATGGCTTAAGAGTAAAAGCAAAACTGATCATGATGCTTATGTCAAACAACTCAAGGTCACTAATAAGCTCATTAACCGTACCAAAGAGAACCACTACAAAGAGAAACTTGAGGGATCAAATAGCAAGAATATGTATGGTACTTTGAACCAATTACTTAACAATAACGTCAAACAACTCCCTGATTGTAGTTCTACTACCAATATGTGTAACTCGTTTGCTACATTTTTCAATGACAAAGTTATGAAGATACGTAGGAACCTTGATGACAACTCTGAATCTAATGTTGATGATTGTGAACTTGATATAAAAATGTGTGGTAAATCAATGTATGCTTTTTTTATAATGTGACTTCTGATGAGGTTTGTAATATAATTATGTCGACACCTTCAAAATCGTGTACTCTTGACACATTGCCTATGTGGTTGTTAAAGGAAAATATTGCTGAGCTTGTAGCTCCACTGACAAATATTATCAACAAATCGTTCAGTAGTGGTATTTTTCCCACACAACTCCGTGACGCGGTTGTGACCCCTATTCTCAAGAAACCTACTCTGGACAGACAGGTTCTTAAGAACTACCGACCTGTATCTAACCTTAGCTATGTGTCCAAGATCATGGAAAAAATCATTTGCGCCCAGATAAAAGACCACCTCAATGTCCATGGTCTTCAAGAAAGCTTCCAGTCTGCTTATAAAGAGCTACACAGCACTGAAACAGCCCTTCTGTGTGTGAGAACTGATCTTCTGAGAGCCATTGATGAAAACAAAGCTATTGCGGTCGTGTTACTTGATCTCTCTGCCGCGTTTGACACGGTTGATCATTGTATTTTGTTGCGGCGGCTTTCTTCCACCTTTGGTATCCATGGCAAGGCTCTTAGTTGGATTCGTTCTTACTTACGGAACCGTTCGTTTCGTGTTCGTGTTGGGGATTCCGAATCTACAACACATGATCTTAGATTTGGAGTTCCCCAGGGCTCTGTTGTTGGGCCACTTTTCTTTACGATGTACACTAGTGATATTGGTAATATAATCCGTAAACATGGCATTAAATATCATTTGTATGCGGATGATGTCCAACTGTACCTGTCATTTGATCCCAAGATTAGCGGAGACGCTGAAAGATCTGTTGCTCGACTCACATCTTGTATAAATGAAATCAGTGACTGGATGACTAAAAACAAACTCAAGCTCAATCAAGACAAAACTGAGTTTTTCATCGCATCGTCAAATTACAATTGCAAATTCATTAATGACATTACCATCACAATTGGTGACACTGTAATACAGCCATCTCCAACAATCAAAAATCTGGGTGTCGTATTTGATCGCACTATGTCCATGACTGCACATGTTAAATCTACCATCAAAACAGTGAACTTTCATCTCAGGAATATTTATAGAATACGTCGTTTTATTACTGTTGATAGCTGTCACCATCTAGTCCGGTCACTGGTTTTATCTCGTTTGGATTATTCAAACTCTTTACTTTATGGCACATCAGCGAAAGTTCGCAACAAATTACAAACACTGCAGAACAGGGCTGCAAGAATAATTTTTAGATCAAACAGAATGGATTCGTCTGCACCCCTCCTTAGAGAGCTACACTGGTTACCCATTACATCAAGGATTACATACAAACTCATGTTGTTCACCTTCAAAAGTTTTCATGGCCTTCTTCCTATATACCTGCCAATTTTTTTCACTCCGTACATACAAAATAGACCTAACCTGGTCAGGTGATGACAAATTACTTCTCACAATCCCTCGCACGAAGCGTGCTCTTGGAGACAAAGCCTTCTACGCTATTGCTCCACGTCTATGGAACTCTCTACCTGCCTCACTCCGCAATTGTTCTACTATTCATAAGTTCAAAAAGGCTCTCAAATTTCATCTGTTTCCTAAGCATTAATCCCCCGCCTCACGGATTCCATTCTGTTTTTTAGCTTTGTATATTGTGCTGTCATATTTTATGTATGTATACGCGTATAGGCCCTTTTTACTTTGTACAGTATAATAATATGTTGCAATAAGTTTGAGTGTTTTTTGTGTATTTTAAGATTTTACTATTTTGTACAGCGCTTTGACCACTTTTGATTAGGCGCTTAATAAATGCTGCTTTATTATTACATTAAAACCTTCTCTGCGAATAGCTTTGGAAAAAAATGAATATGGAAAATGGAAGCAAATTTACTTTTGCGAGGCA
The DNA here is from genome assembly GCA_035610835.1 of Ophiura sarsii. Taxonomy (NCBI): domain Eukaryota; kingdom Metazoa; phylum Echinodermata; class Ophiuroidea; order Amphilepidida; family Ophiuridae; genus Ophiura; species Ophiura sarsii. The sequence goes on along the minus strand of CM069456.1, from coordinate 52,011,260 downwards.
GAACTGATTTTTGGATGATAAGTTGACAAATATGATCTGTCACGTTAACATACTGCTGTTATGTATCTATTGTTCGCCAAATGCAACAAGTGCCCGCAAAGATGAGAATCACGTGGTAGGTGAACCTGCCCATAGGGCGTACACTCCCCGCTCTCTAAAATTGTTGAATCTGAAAACATCACAATGATATAACGTTATCATGATGAGTTTGTCCCTGCTCATCTCAATCCAATGAGAAAACCCTATTGTATTAAACTGACTTATATGGACAACTTGTGGCTGAGTATGTTTGGCTTAGGCCAAAAAGGTTTGTCTCAAAAGCCCGCCCGCAATGTTATGTAAAATGACCTACGGCGCGTAGGTCTATGCGCTGAGGCCTAACAAAAACCTTTTTTTAAATTGATTGATTTTTTTTTTTAAGTTAAAAAAAAGTTCTCTGAAGCTTGGATTAGCAATAACAAAAAATACAAGCCTCATAGCCTATTTTCTAAAAAATAAAAATAAAAATAAAAATCGCACAGCACTTAGCTTATTTGCAAAATGTTTCTGAGACAAATTATATTTTTTGTTTGGCCATATAAAATGTGATTGTCTTGATGCATTGTAGGAGAAGAAGCAGTCCGGATGGGGGCACTCATATGGAAAATGTGATTGTTTGTTTTGAATGTTTGAGCTAATAATTTGCGAGCAATCTAATTCCCCGCAAAAAGCGGTATATTTGATAATAGTAATTTAAATATAATTTTATCATATTTAATTTGTCAATACAGGTATTATTCAAGGCGCTATATTTGTCATTTGTTTATATTACATTTAACAAATATGCATTTTCCAATGGCAATGAGTCAAAACCAGCCTATGACCAGCCTCATGTGTACCTTTTGATCTTTTGACAATGACAATCCCAGACAATAACAGAAGAATGACAAAAGGGTGATTAACTTTCATTTAAACCCATCACGCCTCGTGTAATCTTTACATTTCAATTTCAGACAGTCGCAGATGAATGACAAAAGGCCCGAACATCAATTACCGTAGATACTCGATATCAAGCAACGTTTTTTTTATCTATGAACGACAGGAATTTAGAGATGGCACTATCTCGCGATCATTAGGTACCGCGCCATTTTGCGATATTTTGCGAAAACGATCGTGGTTATCACGTGATACGTATCGTTGAGAGAAAAAATTACACTGTTTTACCGAAATGCACTGTGGGATTGTGTTACCAGCCTAAAATCAAAGAGGTCGCAAACTTGCTTAGAATTGTATATTATTAGCCTAGCTATAACAAGCTAAAAGTGACATCTC
>CM069456.1:51919007-52009849 GCA_035610835.1 Ophiura sarsii | reverse complement strand
CCTCGTATCTCCAACTTTCTTTTTTTCATCCTAATTCAAAAAAAAAGAAAAATTGGGAGATACGAGGTTTTGAAAGAATAGCGACGATATGAGACTTCCACTATATTCTCGATTACAGTTCGGTTCGTACAACAACGGGAGAAAATTATAGTGGTCAGATATTCGTGTTACAACGGAAGTATACAGTTGTGAAATAATGTTGTGAAATAAGCTCGAATTAGCAGTAGTATTTAATCATTTTATATATACATTTTTTATTGTGGTTATCCGCCGGATAATCGGCAAGGAAAAACTGGTTATCCGTTGCTAAATCTGGTCATTTGGATGACCGGATGACCATTATTTCTAACGCTGTTCCTAATGCTTTAAAGAAAAACAGAATTATGCATTTCAAAAGCTCAATTACAGACCAAATCGGACAAAGACGACTTTGCAACTACTCTTTTTGATAAAGCAGCTGCACTATTATTTTCTAAATGTTTTTTTAGAATCATGCTTATAGGCCATCATCAATTGTTATTATTATAAAAAAAAAATTGTTAATTAGATTTTTGGTGACAAATTATATATTATCAGGTGTTATTGGTTGTAATACCTGTGCAGTTTGAGATGCCTATGAGTTATAGTTTTCAATATATAAGACTTTAAAGAAGACACTGGTTTGACCGTTTTGTGTGTAATCTCTATGGCAGCCACCATCAGCCCCCCCCCCCCCCCCCCCCCCCCCCCCCCCCCCCCCCCCCCATCACCCGTTTAGCTTTTTGACTTTATTACACATCGTTTAACTAAACGCAATTCTCAAAAATTTGTTTAACTTAAACAAGCGTCTAACTCACGGAAAGTGTCTCGGGAAGTGTCTAGCTTTAACTCAATTCGTTCACTAATTGTACACCTTGACTAATTACTCAACCGTGTCCGGTGCAAGCTTCTGTGCAGATCGTGTAGTCATAAAATGCATTTGAGGAATTCGGTCGATATCTATATGAAGAGCTTTGTTGCAAAAGGGCTATGGTGCATTTTTGAAAAAAATGAGTTTGATGTAGAAATGTATAGGTAAAATTCATATGTTTCAAGGAAACAAAGTCATTTTTTCAAAAATACCTACATCTCATTGTAAACAGCCATTGAAATTGTTGTTTTGTTGCAAAAGGGCCTGTATCCAGAATTAAATCGGGATACAGTCCCTTTTGCAACAAAACAACAACTTCAATGGCTGTTTACAATTAGTATGTTTACAATTAGTATTTTAAATTAGTATGTAGTGTACCTCTTTCATAATTCATTCAGTTTTTCAATTGCTCAACTTGAATATTTAGAAACAGTTTTTTGACTTTTTCTCAATAAGAGCCAAAGTGGATGAAGGCCCTTTTGCAAAAAAACCTCTTCATATATATTGTAACCCAATAGGGCCACAATAAATTGAATACTTGTATACAGATAACGCACGACCACTCTGTAAATACATGAAATACGTCGTTTAAAGGGACACTAAGAGATGTGTTGGAGGCAGCGCCCTCAATTATGATAAAAACTGAGATTAGTTTATTTTTATAATTGTATTACATGTACAGTGTATGAACTTACACCTATAAGGATTAAGAAAAATCAGCTCTCTTTGTACAAGAAAACGTCGATTCAAAAAATGCTCGTCCCGCGGGACGAGCATTTTACGTCCGACAGTATCCCCCTGCAGTACGCGTGATACATAACGCGAACCATATTTGCATAGAGGGCGTTTTTCAATAAATAGCGATGATATTGTTTTAATCAAGTTTTGCTGTGTTTTTGTTTAGTAGAAACAACAATAATGGCAATTTTTAATGTTCATCTTGAATTCTGAAGTGAATTTTTAAACATTTAAAATGTTCAACACCACTTAATGTCCCTTTAATTTAGTACGAGAAAACGGCCATAATACAATGTATGCATGTTTTATCGTGGTCATGTGCTTTGAATTTGTTCACATACTGGGTTTGAATATTTATGAGGTTTGGAATATTATTACAGCTTTCAAATGTAATGATGTAAAAACACCTTTGTAGCCTTATAATGTGACGATTTTAGGGTTTTTGAGACATTGTTATTTGTTACGCCCCAAATCTAACAGCCAACGCACCCTTGACTATCATCGGGTAAATACACCCGTTTCGGGGGATTTAAAAGGATTTGTATATTCTAAATTTTAATGCGTCAGTCGAGGAAATCGAAACCAAATTCTTATACAAATAGTATGAGTGATAGCTTTTCAACCAAAAATCGGTCAAAAGTACACACCAAATGGCACCAAATGGGTTCGAAAATTGAAACAAAAAATCGAACGCTGAGGGGGGCACATCCCCCTGTCCGCGCTAGCGAGCGCGGTGCTTCGCACCTTGGTGCTTCGCACCTTGGTGCTTCGCACATCACAGACAAAAATGCATTCAAAATTTACTTTAATTTTTGGGTGGGCAAAAGTTTGCCCCCCCCCCCCTATCAAAATACCCTGGCGCCGCCCCTGGCCCTAAGTGTATGCTTGTTAATGGGTAGTTTCAATGTGTTTCAAAACAATGCTCCCCAGCTATAACGTACTTAAAGGGGCATTAAGAGATGTGGTGGAGGCAGCGCCCTCGATTACAAAAATATATGATAAAAACTGGGATTTGTATATTTTTACAAAACGTCGATTAAAAAATGCTGGTAGAGCCGCAACCAGCATTTTACATGGTTAAGGGCGGTATTTCAAAATATTTAAAACATTGTTTTAATCAAGTTTTGCTGGGTTTATTTTAGTAGAAACAACAGTAATGGCAATTTCTAATGTTCATCTTGAATTCTGAAGTATAACTTAATTAAAATGAAAAAAATTCAACATGACATTGTGTCCCTTTAAATAGTCACAATAGACCTTTATTAATGTTCATCTTGAATTCTGAAGTAAATCATATGACAAAATAATTCTTCAATGCAACGCTACTGCATATCTCTTTAATGGAATACATGCACACTACTCATACTCCCCTACTTATTTAATAGTTTGAAAGTAACCGTTTCTTCCTATGCGTTAACGGTTTTAAGGGACGACCCAACTCCCTTCTTGTTCACACACACTCAAACTGTCAAACAGCCATGTCTTTCAAATGACTGTTAGGGATATTAGGCTAACCATTGCACTTGTTCAAAAAATAGATACATTCAAGGTCAGGTCGGTATCCTAGGTCTCGTATTATTAAAGGAACAATGTTTAATACTTCCATAACTGACGTCATACAGATACTATATCTGCGAATTGAATGAACTTTACCTAGCGAACCGAGTCAGTTTTCAACTTAAATGTCCGTGTAACCGGTTGTTTCATTTCATTACCTGGTGTAGTAGTGATACCTATGGTACTATATAACTATGGTGCTGTATAATAACGTGGATATGTTTCGTGCTGATTTCTTCGTGGTATTTCTGTCCAGTTTCCTGGTTGTGCTACTAATATTATGGCTGATGAATCCTACCCATCTACCTCCCGGACCATGGGGCTGGCCTATACTAGGATATCTACCAAACTTAGGAATAGCTATCTATCTAACTGGCAAACAGCCATACCGTCTGTTTTCGCTGATGTCTAATCGATATGGCAAAGTGTTTAGTCTCTATATGGGCAGTAAACTGGTGGTAGTGCTCAATAACTATGAGAGTATCCGAGAAGCATTCATGAATCCTCATCTTAATGACAGACCAATTCTTCATGGTTACCCTGACAACGATGGAGGTAGGCATAGTTTCAATCATCATTCAACTCCTTCTATCCACAAATACCGTAATACATGGGTATCTGATAACACAGGAAGAATGTATCGAGTAAGACCTCACAAAAAGTAACTTAGCCGTCCCGTCGTAACATCATAATGCGCCTATTCTATAACTTTAAAAATGAAGATGTGTGCGAACAGGTTATATTTGTAATCAAATGAATTATAAAAATAAAGCTCTATTTTGACAACTCATTTGCCCTAGTAACTCATTTGCGCTAAATCTGTTCAGTTTGAACACAATTAAGATCATTTATACTGAAAGAATACTCGATATTTGTTTTAGATTTGCCGAAAGTTCTAACCGTCCTGTTGAGCCTTTTTGTTTTGAAACACTGTTTACTAAGGAATGGGTAGGGTGTTGTTTTCCCGCCCTGATGAAATTCAAACAGAGACGCAGAGGGTGTCTCAGAAAGAGTTATACCCTGTTTGAAAAATAATAAAAATATGAAAAAACCTAGTCTAAATGCCTGCAATATAATGGGAAATATGTTTCCTACTTACTCTGTTAATTTCATCAAAATATCTTTATTTTATTCCGATATGGCCTGGCAAAAATCTGTGAAAACCAGTTTTTCACTTGCTGGTTTTCACTTTCAAATGATAAAGCTCACACCAAACTTTAAAACGGCTGCTTAAGAAAGTATGATATAAATCACTCAAGCAAACAGTTCTTTCGCCCCGTTCAAATATTGCTACATAAAACATCACAAATGGTGTTGATATCTACTCATTTTGTAGTAGAAATCAAAAGACGACAAAGCAAATTACCAAACATTGGTAAAATGTATTAATCTTGTTACAAGGTTCACTCCAGTGCAGTTTGTGGTTTTCACAGCAGCTTAGCAGCAACGCAATTACCTATTGAGTATTATTGACCCCATAGTCAAACTCACATACATTATGAGATTTAATTCTACCAGAGCCACCAACATCATTATAATAACTTTTTTTAAACAGGAAATATACACATTTAGCACAGGCATCAGGAAGATATTAAAAATACAAAGAACAGTTATTTGTAACATATTCCTGATTCCTGTGCCACAAGTGTTGATATTTAACTTATTGACATGTAGAAAACAAACACAAAAGGAAGCTTTTACATTTTACACGGCAATATCAATATAATATGGTCAGGAAGTGTTCCGCGAAATCAGGATGGGCTGGCAAATGTGCATATATTTTGATACAGTGGAACCTCTGTAAATTAATACAAAGTGGCAAGATGTCCACATTTTTCGTAAAAGGGTGCCCAAGTTATGTTGCAGTCAGCTCAGAAAACCTGCTCAGAACCCCCGTCCCCCCGAAACAAACACATTTGTATGGCCTTTCTTTGAACAACATCATTTAGGGAAACAATAATGTAACAAAAAAACAAAACAAAAATGTTAATATGTGAAACATATTTATTACAACTTAGTTTCGAAAGTCGTAAGTTATGTATGATACACAATCTGTAAGGGGTCGGCAGCAAGTCTCTCAGCTATTCATTCCATCCACAGTTCAACGTCCGGTACTTTAACGTCATTGTTATGATAAATACACTTTGGCCAATCGATACTCACCATTCAGTTTAATTTGTAGCACGACCTCATTTCTCCCGGACACATAGTCAAAAAGGTTAGAGTTTGCTATATTGCCTCCGAGAAAACGACAGGTAAAATCTATTTATTCACTATTCAACGAAAGTGATAAACACAAATGCAATACTAATTGTATCATAATTATGCACTCATAAATGCCTAGATCGATTTTTCACATCAACCGTATTAGTGATTGCGGAGAACGCTATTAGTGTTCGAACCCCAAACCCTCGGTTAAACCGCCCACTGGAGGGGATCACCTCAAATTTATAAAATATCAAAATGAGTGAAATATCCATGAACTATTATATATCAATTTTTCACAAAAACTGTATTAGTGATTGTGGAGAACGCAACGCTATTAGTGTTCGAACCCCAAACACTCGGAGGGATGGAGGTGATCACCTCAAATGTATTAAATATCAGAATCAAAACCTCTGATTTATAAGTGACTAATTGTTTAATTACATGAAATAATAATGACGTGATTGTTTTATAATTCGTTACTTACAGAACGCATTCATCAATTTTATCAAACCAATTTTGCAAATTAATTTGTGAACCATACATATTCTAGCATTTGTGTATCCGAAACACATGAATCTATCCATTTTAAAATTGTTTGTAAATTAATTTTGTTAAAAATTGTAGAAGCGAAAAAGAAACCATGCAACCTAAAACACGCGATGAGAATTTGAAAGCCACCAAATTTATGAATTTATCACGTTCATGAACATTTCAGTTTTGTTTATTGAATGCTATGAGCTTTGTGGGTCAACATTTGAACTGCACATTTATTTGTTTATGAAAGAGGCGTCATATTGTGGAGAAGAAATGTGCTCGTTTAAAGTTCTAGGCCTATATCTTAAAGGAACACGAAGTAGTGTTGATTTTTTTTTTAAATTAATTTACTTCAGAATTCAAGATGAACCTTAAAAGTTACTATTATTGTTGTTTCTACTTACAAAAACACAGAACAACTTGAGTAAACTAATACCATCGCTATTTATTGAAGCCTTTCTTTAAAACGCCCTCTATGCTAATAAGGTTCGCGTGCTGCAGGGAGACACTGTCTACGGTAAAATGCTGATCACGGCTCTATGAGTATCAGCATTTTGGAATCGACGTTTTGTTGTACAAAGAGGGCTGATTTTACTTAATCCTTATTGGTGTAAGTTCATACATGTAATACAATTGCAAAAAATAAACAAATCCCAGTTGTTATCATAATTTGAGGGCACATCCTCCAACAGATCTCTTCATGCCCCTTTAAATGTTTCATACCGATTACTGATGTTTAATTGGCTACAATTATCACCTGGTCTGGAACTGTTTGTGTTAGGCGTTTTTTAGCGCCTCCTACACTTGCTTAAAATGTTGATGAAATGTTTGATGAAATGTGTATACTATTTCTTTAATCATTATTGATTAATTTGCTGTTAACCTTTTAGGATATTATTATTAGTCACGGTTTTTTGTAATACTAAATTACGATAAAAACCATGATAAGTATAAGTAATGTTTACTAACTAATATTATTTCGCTCGTATCTTTCAATTTTCAGGTGTCCTCTTGGCATCGGGTAAAACATGGCGCCATCAGCGACGATTTACGCTCAGTCAATTCCGTAACTTCGGCATCGGAAAAACCTCTTTTGAGGATAAAATATCCGAAGAAGTATCTTTTCTTCGCAGAGAACTTCAAAAATATTCAGAGAAATCGGTCGATCCAAGTGAGATGTTCAGTCACTCGGTATCTAATATCATATGTGCTGTGATTTTCGGACAAAGATACGAGTACACGGATGAGAAATTTCTACAGATCGTCAATTTATTACGTCAGCAGTTTGAATTAGCTGGCGATGGAAGTTTTGTGGTGTTCATACCAATGTTGCATCATTTCTACAATGGTTCCAAGCGATGTATGTCCGAAGTGTCGAGTGCTATTCGCTCTTTTATCCATACAATCGTTGATTGTCATCGCAAGATCTTTGACAGTGAGAACATGTCAGATTATATCGATGCCTATCTGAATGAACTTGATCTTCAAAACCGCGTAGTCAAAGAGAACGAGTGCAATCCTTCGCCGCTCTCAGACCACAACCTGTGTCGTACAATAACACAATTATTCGCCGCCGGTACAGAGACGACGGTTACTTCAATGCTGTGGTGTGTACTCTATATGATGGCATACCCAAAAGTGCAATCCAAAATTCAGGAAGAGTTAGATGAAGTGGTTGGTCGCAACCGATTACCCAGGATTAGTGACAAGTTGCCTTACACACAAGCTACTATCATGGAGGTACAACGTATTGCTACCATTGTTCCACTAGGCGTACCCCACATTGCTGCTAGAGATTGTACTTTGGACGGTCACGAGATACCGGAAGGAACGATGCTATTGGCTAATATCTGGGCAGTTCACCATGATTCGGAAATATGGAAAGAGCCCGACGAATTTATGCCAGAAAGATTTTTTGATGAAAATGGTAATCTTTTCCAGCCGAAAGAGTATATACCATTTTCTTTAGGTAAGTTTTAAACTTTTCGACACACAAACGAGCTACACACCGATATTGTTGGTAGAAATTGTGTAGTTGTTCTCAACGGCAAAATGCTATGGCCTATTTGTTTCAATAATAAGTGACAATTTAACATGATTTGCATTTTTAACCCGATATATGTTTGGTATTTTTGTAACAAATTGTTGATTAGTTTTTGCCTTATAGATTTATATTGTTTATAAGGGTTTTTTTTAATAATGACCGATAGGGCGACGGAAATATAAGAAACCCTGATGTACGAACCCGACCGACCTATGTTTTGGAAATCGGTGAAATGTTTGCGTGCCAAAGAATACCGACCCAAAACCTCTTTTCTTTTTCTTTTTTGTCATACAACTGCCAAATGTCAACTTTTTTTATAACAAATTACTGATTTAAAAAAAAAATACGGTGATTTTCAAGGTAAAACAAAAAATGCCCGGCCGACCATTTCTATCTAAATAAATCTTAGTATCGTCCTTTTAGAAAAGACCAAGACTATCAACAATTATTTTAGGATGAAACAGCTAATATCCTCTTTCCATCGTCAAAAGTAGTTTGTACATTAATTCAGTTGTTCCCGAGATTGTTTCCTATTTTCAATCAATTGCACTTGTTTTATTTGGTGTATTGAGGACAATTTAACAATATCAAAATTGTCAATCGTAAAATATTAAATTCGATTCACCACATCACCTTAATAGACTGTACTACAATACCGGCCGAGTGCACCAATGACGGGTAACTTAATAGGGAGGTAAGCTACCTCCCTAGTTATGCTCTAACTGTAGCATAACTTACTAACGATGTAATTATTAGAGCATAACTGACGAGTAGCACCAGAATAGCAACTAGCGAGGTAAATATCCACATTAATCAGCATCGTCCCCTTACAAAATCAATTGGCGCATATGCCAAGTGTTAACCTATAGTTTACTGTAAAATTCTGACGTGGATGGTCCTCCGTAATATTAAAAATGTCTCGTCACTCGCTAGGTCATAGGTGAGTGTAAATCAAGAATCACGTGGAGTCGGCCTGCGATCCGGAAAAAAATAATGCCATTTTATGGCCAAAAATTTCGAAGTTTGTTTACCGCTTTTTCAAAAATAAGGACTATCATGACATTACAAACATATTTTGGGCGAGGGGCACATACAAACATTGCACCAAAAAGTACAATTTTAATGACAAACACAAGCACCCGATGGAAACAATTATATACAATTATAACACATCTCTTAACACAAATACTTCCGTGGCGTGGATACCTTGTCCTTCGCTTGTTAACCGCAGGACCCCGGTTCGATCCCCAGATCACGCACGGTACGATATGCTTTTCTTGTTTTTTCGTTCTTCAAGTTTTTCCCTTCCACTCACAATAATGTTGAAACTTGGCTTTATTAGTTTTTAATTAATAAAAACAATAATAAGTTTATTAATTTGGTCATTATTAAAGATGCTTTGACAATTAGTACATTTTGGTCAAAATATGACCCAAAGTCGGTGCGATTAGTGTTTGAATGGGCAAAAGGAATTGATCTAAATTTTGACTAAAAAAATCACCAAATTGCATCAATGGATTTTCAAAAATATAAAATCTTTCAGCTTATGAGGGGTCACATTCCACTTCAAACAGACACCCACTGGGCATGCAAGCGCAATTGGTCCTTCAACATCAGCGAATCATCCCCTCCAATGTTCACAACAAATGTACGCTACTGCTAGAATCGACTGACTTGTGGCATAAAACGTTATGCCCCAACTTACTCTTGGGTCCGGTCAGGTATAACATTTAGTGTAAATTACCCGACAGTTACTAGCCTAGTAGCTTACCCCGCATTGGCGCTCTCAAAAGTATGCGTTACGCCTCAGTTACTAGCGAGGTAGCGCTATTCTTCAGCTACCCGCTATTGGTGCACTCGGCCGATAAGTATTACATGAATTGCCCAGTATAAGAACCATTAAGAATGCAGCATATAAGCTTCTCTAAATAAATGGGGAAGAAAAAAAAGTTCCTCTCTGGGAAGCCTATTCTTCATTTAGACCTATAGTCTTACATTAGACCAGGTCGTGTTTGTATTGTGCATACCGACCTAAAGGAGAAGACATTTTAATACTTCTTTGGTTCTTCAGTTGCATACCAGCAGAGTTGCCGGGTAGGTACCAAGTCAAATCTTACGCTACAACAAGCTTACTTACTTTCCTTCTTGTATGTTTTTCATTGTTTACCCACTCAGGTCGACGAGAATGTCTTGGAGAGAATCTAGCAAAGATGGAACTATTTATTATATTTACGCACCTTCTACACCAGTTCACCTTCAAGAAGCCGTCTGACATGGAGGACATCAGCTTTAACCCAAAGAGGGGAGCTACCAACTCACCCGTACCATTTAAGGCCGTGATTATAGAAAGGCTATAGAATTGTCGTATTTGTCGTATATGTCATTGCTCTTTAGAAATATTAGAAAAATGTGTACTTTAGTTCCCAGATACTGGTACACCACCAGTATCGTTTGATACTGGAGCATAACAGTTGTCAGTATCGCACGATACTGGTGCGATCTTACTGTTCCAGTAACACCAAGGTGTGTCTCAGTATCGAGCGATACTGGAACGTTTTTATGTTCCAGGATCGGGCGATACTGGTACACATGCTTCAAGCGTGATTTATCCTAGTATTGAACGATACTGGGACATAATTGTGTACCAGTATCGCCCGATACTAGAACATTGTATATGTGCCAGCTTCGTTCGATACTGGAACACTGACTTTGTGCCAGTATCTAACCGATACTTGGTGTTCCAGTATCGGATGATACTATATACTACAACCCATATAATATGAAAACTAATGTAGAGGTCAACCAATGTAAACCAGAATGAATTTCAATTTAGAGCAACTCGTTTTATCATTTAAATGAAAAGGATTATGTTTTTGGATGATGCCTGTAAAAAATACCTCATCCTAGCTTAGCATACATATCATTTACCAGAGAAATATAGTTGGTAATATGCTTTTCGTTGTATTCTATAAAGCATGCTATGTATTTCATAAAATGGGCGCATTAACCCTAACTCTACTTCACCACACGACAACTGTGAGGAAAATAATGTTTTTATAACCCGGCGTACAGGTTTTTTGGACTACAAAACGGACCCAGGCTATATAACGAGGCGAATATACTCGTCGAGTGTGGACTGGCAGCCGTGGAGTAGTGGCTAGGATCTGGGCCCGGGTGTTGGAGGTCCGTGGTTCAAATCCCGGGGGGGGGGGGGGGGGGGTGGGGGTGTCGGGGTGACCTTTCTGGTAAATGTTGGGTGTCGGAAAAGAAATATGTTGCCGTGTGGTGATCTAGAGTTAGGGTTATACAGCATTTTTTTCATTCCAAAATTTTGTCATAGATAACCCTAACTCTACTACACCACACGGCAACTGTGAGGAAAAAGAATGTTTTTATAGCCCGGCGTGCAGGTTTTTGGGATACGGACCCAGGCTATATAACGGAGCCGTGCATTACATGTGTAGATTGCACATTGCACATGGTGCATCCCTAACATGTTCAGAATGAGAAATAGTGATTGTTACCCACCTTCCGGTGTTTATCTTAATAACATTAACACATTACATGGAGTATACAATAGTATTCAATCATTTTACAGACAAAATGCAGATTGAGCATATTAATTCATATAATATTATAGTATACATGTATTAAGTAGACAATTGCATCCCTCAAGCAGCTAAAAATATAGGGTGCTAGATATAAATGGTAATTGTTATCATTTGCTCGTTAGCATAACGCTAACATGACGTAGATATATACAATAAAGTGTTAAAAAGTAAGCCCCCCCCCCCCCCTTAAATTTAGAACAATTTTGATTACATAACTTCACACACAATTAGAAGTTTTGAAAAATTGAAACGATTGTGGAAAGAAAAAACGCTTTCAATATCATGTTTACTTTTTCTCGAAACAATGTTCTCAGAAACAGTGGCAATTTTCAAAATCTTATACAATTTTGTTTGTGTAACACCCCCACACAATTGACGTTTTAAGTTTCCCCTTTTACTTTTCCCCAAAAGTCAGATATCCCCAAAAATATGTTTCCGTTAAGATGAAATTTGCCAAAATCCAATACAAGTAAGCGGCACTCTTTCTGAAAACATCATTTTGAGGAAATGTGACTGTTCCAGGAGAAGTAAACATGGTATCGAAAGCGGAAACTTCATGTAGGTAGCCAGGGGTTTCACCTTTTCATAACTGTGTGAGTTTCCCAAAACGGCTGATTTTATCTGACGTTATGCAAACAAACATTCTCGAATATAAAGGGGGGGCTTACTTGTTGTTACCCCTTTATACAGCAGTTTACCAACCCACGGTGTATACAATTAGACAGTACTAGCAATTATAAACAAACGTTAGTGAATGTCCCAACGAGAGAAAAAAGCAAGAACATGTACCAGCGAGGAATTGAACCCCGGTCGCCTGAACTCTCTAGGCAGGCGCGCATTAATCACTTGGCCACTGGTCTTGTTAATAATAATGCAATTGAACCAGCGGTAAGTGTTTTGGCGACGGGGTTTAATAATACAGATAACACAATAACATGAGACATTTTGCTAAACACCGGTGGTTGGTAAACTGCTTTATATTATATATGACGTAGATAGTTATAGGCCAACATGTACAATAGGGCAATCCATTTCATATAGTACTAGCTGATAAAACAGGGCGATTCATATTTATAAGAATAATTTGTATTAAAAAAACACTTATTGCCGTGTGTTAATGTATATGTTTTATATTATTATAGTCTCGTCAGTGAATGTGATTGGAAGTGAGCAAGCCTGTATAACTATAATGTACAAAGATTTCTAACGCTATAACGGAGGCATCACCATACTCTTCCTTGCTATAGAGATGGGTGGACACAATTTTTTTGTCAAAGTCAGTGACGACTTTGACATTTGAATTCAGATTCAGGTTTTTTGATGGAGTCTATGAATTTCTTTCAGGTATTTTAAATCGGTATTTGTACCCAGATGTCTTTAAAATGTATATGAGATCTTGATACGAAAAAATGAACATTTTATATATCATGTTGCTATTGTGGAGAAATAATTAAAATAATATTAAAACATTCGGGAAAACATTGTCATTGTTACTACGAAATGACAAGATTTGGCCAACTCTACTAATACTATACAGAGGAGACCACAGGGACCGCCATGTTCAATCAGCCAAGTTCAAGCATTATTATGCAGTTCGAATCTTCCGTCCCATACTTGCAATGCATTGGTAAACACCTATTATTCTGCACATTATGTCACTGGAGTGAACTTGGCCCGACCGATACAAGTGTGTCTATCTGTATAAATGGGGACGTTCCTGGCCTAGAAAATGGCGATCGTCAAAGTTTTGTACTGTAACGTGTAAGTCAATGCAAGCTTTACATAAACAATCGTGTGTGTTTTTTAATGTTGAAAACAGACAATCGCCGAAATATGTCTTTTGAATTTATTCATAACTTGAACTTGTTACGTGTTTGGAATTTGTTTTGGAGTTCTGTCATTCTGTTAGTGTACCAGAAATCTGAACAGTTTGGAAAGTAGGCCTACAGACTATTACTTTGTTAGTACAGTGTTATTCATCTATCTGACAGGCTCAAGTCATTTCTCGAGTATCGAGTCAGATTCTCACTGCACAATATTGTTTAAAACTCATAGCTCGACCAATATCTTTGTGTATCACGCTCAATCAATCCAAGTTTGTAATTTTGTTTCTGTGTGTAGGCCTACATCATATTTTTGAACATGCCTTATATTAAAAATGCCGTTTGTATATGTTTTATATTATATTCTCGTCTGAATGTGATTGGAAGTGAGCAAAGCCTGTATCATTTACGAAGATTTGTAACGCTATACATAACCAATTTACATGTAGTAAACAATTACAATTATTGTACAGACGTCAGGAAAAATGAAGATTGAGCGTATTAATTCATACAATATAGTATTGCAAATGTAAAACACTACTTTATTATTAAATCAGATTATTGCAAATAAACAATTGCATCCCTCAAGCAGCTGAAAGGTTGGATTGCTAGACATAACTGGAATGTTTTATCGTTTTCTTGTTAACACAAAGCCAACATGACCACGATGGCGTAGATAGTTTTAGAGCTTTATAGTCCAACATGTACAACAGGGCAACGCATTTCAAACAGTACTAGCTTATAAAACAAGGCGATTCGAAAGTTTATATCACATTTCTAAGAATGCTTTATATTAAAAAAAAAAGATATGCCGTATGTATATATTTTATTATACTCTCGTCTGAATGTGTCCGATTTTGTTTCAATGTTCTTTCGTTTCGACTCTTTGAACCTGTATTATTTTAGAGTTTATATTAATAGAGATTTATAACACTTAAACTGAGTACTATTTATATTAGTATCATTGTTAATCTGTTATTGTCGACAACCTTAATTTGCTTAGAGCATGAAAGTAACAGCTTAGAGTAAATGACGACCAAGAGGTCATCATGACGAGCCTGTGTGTAAATATTTAACGTGTTGAAGTTTAAAATATCGTCGAACACAGAAGCATGTCCAGGAAGGGGGCTGGGGCTCGTCAACAGGTTGCTCGCAGACCGTTTCATGGAAGGGGCACAATCAAGGTCACACATGAAAGGAGCCATGGTCCCCCATTGAGCCATAAAACGGCCTCCATAAACATACACCGAATGCCCGTGTTGAGTGTGGAGATGAGTGCCCTATACCAAATACGGCTTCATGAGACTGTGTCTACGACTACACCGGCGCTACCATTGGGATTTTTGGGAACACAAAAAAATACTGCAAGTCACGTCTGGCGAATCCCCCTGACAGGGAGATCAACTAAATGAGGTCAAAGGTCACATATGGGTCATGTTCCCCCGGTGTTCATGTTTCTTTTCTCCAAGTTTAAGGTCAATCGGAATTATTTTTACGATTTGACCTCTGGATGACTTTTGACCTCTGGATGACCTTTGACTTCAGATGACCTCTAATTATTTTTAGACATGTTCCCCCAGTGTTCATGTTGCTTGTCTCCAAGTTTGACGTCAATCGGGCAACTTTTACGATTTGACCTCTGGATGACCTTTGATCTCAGATGACCTCGGATGACCTCTAATTATTGTTTTACATGTTTCCCTGGTGTTCAATGCACGATTTGACCCCTTGTTGACCTTTGAACATGGACCTCTAATGACCGTTGACCTCGGATGACCTCTAATTTATTTTAGACATGTTCACCCGGTGTTCATGTTTCTTTTCTCCAAGTTTGAAGCCAATCGGGCAACTTTTACTATTTGACCTCTGGATGACCTTTGCAAATTAAATCCCAAAAATGTTCATCTGGCGTTCCTGTTTCTTTTCTCCAAGTTTGAAGTCAATCGGGCATCTTTTATGATTTGACCTCTGGATGACCTTTGACCCCAGATGACCTATGCAAATTAGACCCCAAAAAGCAGCCACATTTTTTGACCATGGCCTACCTATCGCTGAAGGTTTGAAGTCAATCCGTCCATCCGTTCAAAAGATGCAGCATTCGGGGAAAAGGCTAACCAAAAGGCACATAAGCACCACTCCGACCACGACATGATGTCAAAATCCCCTTGGTTTTACAAACCAGGGGGATAAAAACCAACACTAGACACTGCCCACATTGGGAAGAAAGCGCAACAAGTTTCCAAGTACATGTACTCAGTGAAAACGTTGAAGATGAGTTGCTAGTTTAACTAGGTTTACCCCCTCGTTCGGGGAGGGGGAGGGGGGGGGGGGGGATATCGCAATCCGCCCTAAGAAGTACTTACAAACAAATGACAACGAAAGTGACTTGTAGGGAATCTAGGTAATTGCTTTACATTCTTTGCGCTAATTTAAACAAACACAAATTGAGAGTATACCATCTTAAGCCGACAAATCTGAGGATAGGGGGGTTGCCCCCTTACAATATTAATTTAAATTCGCAATTTTTAAAAATTCTGTTAAAATAGTAGGACGTTCTTAACTTCATTTCCCTTCTTATAAGCTAAGAATCTGGTGAAATTCCGATATTTGAAACTTTTTTTTGCCTACCATTTTAACAGATCTTTGAGGTCGGCCAGGTTTATGACGTCATTTTGACGTCATGTGTGGGATGTTTGTACTTTTTTTGATATATCTGGAAAGAAGAGCCCTCTAGCTATACCATGGTACCAAAAAAGCATAACTCTAAGGGAAGACGTCAACACTCGACCGCCCGTTGACCGCCGGTTACGTACGGTTCCACCCGGTTCTTTCAGGTCAAATGTATTACTGGTATACGAATATTCACGCATGCAACACTGAACAACCGCCGGTTGACTTTATGCTGTAACCGGACCAATTTACACTATCAATCTGTTACTTTGCGGTTATAATAGCTCTCTCTATATAATCGTTCTATAAAAAAAACCATTCATAGACTTTCGGTATTGGTTTTAAAAAGTTGATTGAGCTATTAACAGATTGAAAAAGCCAACCCAGCGAAAATCAATAGCTGCATTGTACATTATTGCTCACGCGTGTGACGAGGCACTATCAACCGGTCGTGTTCACCAGAGTGTAACTATTTGACCTCATTATGTGTGTATATTATAACAGACGGCACGTTTTGTGAGAACCGGGCGGAGCCGGCCGTAACCGGCGGTCAACGGGCGGTCGAGTTTTGACGTGATCCCTTACAAAAAAATCAGTAGGACGAGGGTTAATGAAACTTCAACCGACTGTAATCCAATATCCAATAAACCGTCTGTAAACCGACTCTTTATCAAAGAAAATATATGTTTAGTTGGTATTTCCTAGAACTGGAATCGGTCACTCATGGCCTTATTACACTGATTTCGCATGGCGAAGCCAGAGTACCTTGATAATCCACTGTACGTTTTATGACTCCTAAGGGAGCCTCCATGCAAAGAAAAGGTTGCCAAATGAAGAAATCTAATGCTATACATACATACAAATAATCTTCGTACTGTTCTGACGTTTATAAATAGTTTCCTCTTAATTAAAATGTGCTGGTAAATAAATATTCACCGTTTCATTATGTCAACCCTTCTATTGTACTTAAAATATTAACAAGTTTACCAGCAAGGAACGCCACATGCTGATAGCGGGAGTTAGTGTCGATCAATCTGTATCGACATCTATGGGCGCCGCCTAGACACAAACTGTTAGAATTGTTAGGTGGTTTACGACGTGCGCGGAATAGTCTATGGTTGGGTCCATGTATTAAAATGTAAAAATGATCTGGATGGTAAATGGGGACCGCCCCGTACTTTTGTTTGGCCAAGTTTGGTGGATCTCTCATGTAGCTGCCTTGAGTCCGTCCCCTACGCGTGTGCCGACATCGGCACCTGTCACGATCATTCTCACGCCATAAATTGATATAAACAAAACTTCAAACCGGTTGACAATTGCTCAACAAGAAAGGCTCAACAGTCTCTGGGTGTTTTTTGTCGTGAAATTAACAACCGCCAGAAGTTTGATTTAACGGTATATTATAAATGGCGCTTATTTAACCAGTTAATTAACTCTGATTAACAGTAACATTGGTAAATAATGTCCTATCATCAGACCCAGTGTTTAAATTTCTTATGTATTTTTTAAAAAAACGCCCTTATATTCTCTACTTTGTGACATAATAATTTAGTATTTCATTGTTGCAATTAATATTGTTTTTTATCTATTTCTTAATTTATAGTTAAAAAAAACACACATTATAATGTTATTTCGTGTTTGAAAACTAACAAAGTCAAGCTCGCATCTCATTTTAATTGTACCCAGAACCCGAGGGGGGGGGGGATGTCCTTAGTGGATATGAGTTTACGGGGATGTGTCGCACCATTTGTCACCCTCTGGTACATTGACCCCTATTCTAAGCCATTTTATTTTAAATGAATGGGTCTACAATCGTTAATGTTGCTGTTTTTCACCAATGTTGTAGCAAAATCTGTCAAAAATATAGGAACAATATCATCTATTTCCGGTAAACATGGGTCCATTTCTCCCCAAAAATTGGTAAATACCTACACAACAATTTACTGAGTACCCCTCCCCCATCCCCATAGCCATGCAGCGCCACCAACATCATAATCTTTCAGGAACATTTTGCACAGTGTTACTATCTTCCTGATTCCAGTGCCACAATGTTTCTGATTATCATGATTATACAATGGGCAACAAATTAAAAAAACCAAACGAGGATCTTTGTGGGTAGCCTTCCAGAGGAGTATGAGATTTAGAAATGTTGTCATTTACAGCGATAAATTGAGACCTAGGCCTACGAGTGACAAATGACAAAATTTAAAAAAAATCTGAGCCTAATATTCTTCTGGAAGGCGTCCTACAAGAATCAGTTATTGGACCCTTATACTTTACTATGTACACATCACCGTTGGAAGACGTCATTGATTTACATGGCCTTGTCATCTAGCGCCACCTGTATAAAAAGTAAACATACTTATGAGACCATTTTTGCACCATAATGTTTTTTAAGGACCAGCGATTACACTGACAAAATTTCATCGATATAGCTCCTTCACTTCTGGGTGATGTCAAGAACTTTTTGATACCCCCTCGTACTTCATATAATATCAATCTATTTTCAGAAAGTATTCAGCGAAATCAGTAAGAGCTGACAGCGTCACATGGTGTCACACCAACAAATAAATCACCTATGGCTTACGGGCTTAAGAGATCAAATTAAAGTATGATTTTCTCAGCTATGGAGCGACTGGTTTGTTTAAATCATTGTTTTCTTTGAAGATACTGATGTCTTTCATCAAAATAACACCACTTGTTGGGGGTTGACCCTCATTTTTTCCGCAACGGGACGTCGAATACTAGTCCACTCTCCAAATAGCTGTCTGCTGGTTATATAGTCGGTGCATTCGTTCTAGAAGACGTGAAAAGAGAAAACAAATGTGTCAAAACAGAAAATACCACGGTTCTTTGGTTAACCATTGAGTTTATAGTCTACAAATCACAAATAACACAAATTTCTTTCAGAGCACTGTATACCTTTCATGTACATGTTTATCAATGGTTAAAGGTGGGGTCTATCTTGAATTAAAAACCACGATAGTGATGGGCGCTAGCATACATTTATTTGGAGGTGTGGTATTACATGGGCTCTACATAAGTTGCCTAGTGCTGCATGCTTAAAACGAATATTTACTGAAATGCTTACTCTACCAATCATTCATATAAAAATGCCCAAACGGCGTGCCATACATGTAGTATAGGCTTTTCTCAACATTTGTTGTCCATTTTGATATGTTAAATTAATTTTAAAGTCCCTTTTTGACAAGATTTTCATATACAGTCAACATGTCCACATACTGCTATCTACGGAAGATAACAAATTTCAGAAAATCGTGTTTTAATCAATATGGGCTTGTATTAAAGCCTATACCAATAACAGGTGTAAGAATAAAAGTTGCTACAAGAAAGGTCAGCTAGACCCGAATTACATTTTAGTTCTTCAAGAATAGCATAAATGTGTTTTTGAGCCAACTAAGTGATGATTTTCATACTCATGTTAAGAGTTAAACATCAAGCGAGCCAGCTCAGAGCACAATTGTTGGACCTCTCTTCAGTGGCATCTTCTCTTTTCATCTTGCAAACCTGTTGATTTTATAATGTAAGGGGAGACGTCAAAACTCGACCGCCCGTTGACTGCCGGTTACGGGCGGTTCCGCCCGGTTCTTTCAGGTCAAATGTTTTACTGGTATATGAATATTCGCGCATGCAACACTGAACAACCGCCGGTTGACTTAATGCTGTAATCTGACCAATTTTACACTATCAATCTGTTACTTTGCGGTCATAATAGCTCTCTCTATAATCGTTCTATAAAAAAAAACATTCATAGACTTTCGGTATTGATTTTAAAAAGTTAATTGAGCTATAAACAGATTGAAAAAGCCAACCCCAGCGAAAATCAATAGCTGTATTGTACTGGCTGTCAACTGAGACTTTTAAGTCTTAAAAGAGCCCATTACTTCAAGATGTTATTGCTCACGTGTGTGACGAGGCACTTTCAACCGGTCGTGTTCACCAGAGTGTTACTATTTGACCTCATTATGTGTGTATATTATAACAGACGACACGTTTTGTGAGAACCGAACGGAACCGGCCGTAACCGGCGGTTGCCGGGCGGTCGAGTTTTGACGTGATCCCTAATAAGAAAAAGTAAGAATAACAAAATATGATTAGGCACAATACTAAGATTTTCAACTTCAAATTTGCTCAGAATTTCATGGGCATGACCAGGCATACAAAAGTGGTTTCCAATAATCATGATAATAAAGGCAGATTAGTGACCATTTTACAGAGAGTCCACCTTTTCTCTGTATCAAATTCAATACTTAATTTCAGTTGCTCTGATTTTAAGCTTATCGATACAATATTTATAGCGGCTATGGCGATGCTAATGATGAAGGAAAGCTGACCAAGTGCTAATGTAAGCCAACACTAGTTGTCCTTCTACACTGAGCCAATCGCTACATGAATTTTTTGTGAACAATACTACAAGTAATTTATGGTGAAAGCTGCCACATTTTGATCCCAAGCATTTTATATGTTTCCAAAATGGCCCTGGGCAACAGAAATTGCCTAAGTTTCCACACATCGATTCTGACATTTGTTGGCCCATTTTGAGGGAATTTAGCTATACAATTATCTTAAAAATGCCCTCGGGCGAAGAAAACAGCCACTTTTTTTGAGTAAAATCAGCCTCAGCTAGTCCGTGAAATTGAACATCACAGCAGACGAGAATGTAGACACTCATCAATTAGTGCTGGGAAAAAAATCCCTACAGGTGTCACACCACTAAATCAATCGCGTATGTCTTACGTATACGTGCTTAAGAGATCAAATTAAAGTCTGATTTTCTCAGCAAGCTATCAAGCGACTGGTTTGTTCAAATCATTGTTTTCTTTGAAGATACTGATGTCTTCCATCAAAAGAACACCAATTTTGGGGGGATTGACCTTCATTTTTCCCCGCAACGGGACGTCGAATACTCCAAATCGCTGTCTGCTAGTTATATTTGGTGCATTCGTTCTAGAAGGGGTGAAAAGAGAAAAGTTGTGTCAAATCTTTCTATTACAGAAATTACCACGGTTCTTTGGTTAAATATTGAGTTTATTGTCTACAAATCACATATAGCACAAATTTCTTTCATATAAGGCCAAACAAAAATTGTTATGTTGTCCTCGACCGCCCGCTCCGGATTTAGGGCCGCTCCAATTGTTGTTGTTTTTTTCCATTGTTTTTTTTAAAAATCTGATTTTTTTTTCAGATTTTGTTTTCACATATTTTTTAAACAGTTTAAATGGCATTGAATATTAAATTAAGTGTTTATAACATATATGTGCGACTCTCAGAGTGATTTCAACTTCTTGTTGGCTGAACTTTGAACTTCCGCTGGTAAAATAAAATAAAAAAATAAAAAATAAAAAATAAAAAAATCCGCCCGCCCGCCCCTCCTCTCTGAAAGCTGTGGAGGACAACATAACAACAAAAATTGGCCTAAGAGCACTGTACAGCTTTTTAAAAACACCGATAGCGATGAAATAAAAACACCGATAGCGATGGGCGCTAGCACACATTAAATTTGGAGGTGTGGTATCACATGGGCATACATAAGTTGCCTAGTGCATGCTTATAACGAATATTCACTTAAATGCTTACTCTACCAATCATTCATAAATGTTAAGGGTTTCTTTGTAATAAATGTGATGTATGCACTGTTTAAAAATCGTCCACGTAAAGTCATTCGGGCTATCAGTCATAAATTGGAATTGAAATAAGGGATCACGTCAAAACTCGACCGCCCGGCAACCGCCGGTTACGGCCGGTTTCGGCCGGTTCCGCCCGGTTCTCACAAAACGTGTCGTCTGTTATAATATACACACATAATGAGGTCAAATAGTAACACTCTGGTGAACACGACCGGTTGATAGTGCCTCGTCACACACGTGAGCAATAACATCTTGAAGTAATGGGCTCTTTTAAGACTTAAAAGTCTCAGTTGACAACCAGTACAATACAGCTATTGATTTTCGCTGGGGTTGGCTTTTTCAATCTGTTTATAGCTCAATTAACTTTTTAAAATCAATACCGAAAGTCTATGAATGTTTTTTTTTTATAGAACGATTATAGAGAGAGCTATTATGACCGCAAAGTAACAGATTGATAGTGTAAATTGGTCAGATTACAGCATTAAGTCAACCGGCGGTTGTTCAGTGTTGCATGCGCGAATATTCATATACCAGTAAAACATTTGACCTGAAAGAACCGGGCGGAACCACCCGTAACCGGCGGTCAACGGGCGGTCGAGTTTTGACGTCTCCCCTAATAAGCATGTGACTTACCAATGGTGATGGGGCGGGGATGATTTAGGCGGGGTTGGGGTTGGGTCCTATGTTGGCCTTACCGGGGGCACAAACATTTCTGTCGGGGGGGGGGGGGGAACTGCCCCCCCCCCCCCCCCCCCCCCCCCCCCCGAGCTACGCCACTGGCCCCACAATAAGGTTGATCCGGTCCTGGGCACCATTTTCGTAGTTGCAGCTTTAACGTTCCCAATTCCCGACTACGATAGTGCATAGCCCCGGAGGTCGGGTGGGGGTGCGGCATGAGATTCAAAATCCGTATCCGTTTCTAAGGGTGATTTTGGGGAAAACGGTACCCACTTTTAGCAAATTATCGGGAAAAAGACCAAAATGTTCGCGAAGTAGACCCATTATTAGGGATTTGTTAGCGATATTATTTACCGTAAACAACATTTGACGGAATAAAGCGTATAGCATACATGATGAGACTGATAATACATGCATACCACAGTGTTTGGCCAACTGTTGTTTACGGTATAAATTCGCCACCGGGGCATAGCCAGAACACTATAGAAATAGAAAGTGTCTGTGAACTTTGAACGGGATTTCTTATACTTTAAGATGTTATCGTTTTATGAATATCAATTGTTACTGACAGTGAGTGCTTTGAAACATTATCCTACGCACAAAAAAGATCACTTAAGGTTCTCACAGCGTTCATGACCTGTGACGAGTGTCGCTGTATGCATGCATCTACTGGGTGAGTGAAATACACATCTACAGACAGGGTGAGTGAAAACAAAATGACAAAATAATTCAAAAATAATATAACAACTGTGTGAAATGTATGTACCATTTATCTTTGAGAATCACCATCAATCAGAGGATGTTATGTTTGGCATAGCTTACAGAAAGATGTTAAAAGAAGGTTAGATGGGTAATATCACTATAATACAGGGTATATCTTATCTAGAAAACTAGGATCTGTTTCATGACTGTTTTACACTTTAAACTACTGGACCATGACCATTTTATCTTCAGTGCAAAGCCCAATTAATAATAATAATATTCTGAAAATCTGAGATTAAAGGTGTATGTTCCGATCACTTTTTTGGGGCTATCATTTTTTG
The DNA here is from genome assembly GCA_035610835.1 of Ophiura sarsii. NCBI lineage: Eukaryota > Metazoa > Echinodermata > Ophiuroidea > Amphilepidida > Ophiuridae > Ophiura > Ophiura sarsii. The sequence continues at coordinate 51,986,406 of CM069456.1, read as the reverse complement.
TAAACATCAAGATATTTTGCTATCAGAAGAATCCCCATATTTTTCTCATTGTGTCTGTAAAATCTTAGGGGCCAGAAATGTTCCATTTAGAAAGAATAGGCTAACATGTGTTGAATTACTGCCAAAGGTGGTTAACCACCAGCCAGTTTGTGTATATTCTCAATGGGCTATTTATTTGTGACCTTGTGCTTCTAAAATAGGAACCATTGGAGTTATGCAACTCAAACTTTGGAATGTGACAAATTCAAAGATGACCTTCCATGTAAAATAGAAATCATTAAGTTGAAAATCGGGCCGGCAATCAGAACATCTACCTTTAATTAAAAAAAAGAAAATATTAAGACGACTAGCATAATTTGCGTCAACCGTGTCATTTACTAGTTTGTTCAATGGGATATACACGCACACACCCCAACATGAACTGGTTTACATTTCAATACTTGGCATTCATAAACATTGTAAATCATCTATCAATAACAATAGCAAAGGTTAATTTGGTATTCCTCTTAATTCTGGCACAAATCATTAACAGCTACATAATCCACAGATTTGATGCATGAATATTTCTGTGCACTGTCTATAATTGTTCACTGTTCTCATGAGAAAGCCTCAGTAAAAGAGCAAGTAGGAAAGTTGTGGTATGAAAGCACCACTCATGTCAATCGTGCGTTTATTATACCAATCATAGGTAGAGAAGGGAATTAAAAACCATTCATAGACAGGTGAAATTGGACTTTTAAGTCAACTTAAACTTCTGCCATAAGCATTTAGAAGTGTTGTAGAGTTTTTCACTTAGCCTACTTAAGTATGTATAAAATCTTGCAATATTACCTTAGACCTTCACTGTGTGAATTACCATTGTACATACTACAAAATGGGTTGACTTGCCTAATTAATCATACTTTCCTTTATTGATAATGGACTTATCTCATCTTTTCAGGATTTTAACTGTGTTAGTTGTACTTTACAATGAAATCGAATTGGTCATGGTTCAGTGGTTTAAATAAGGATTACATCCATGCTGAAAGATAGTCCCATTTTTCTAGATACACCCTGTGAGGACACCTTAAACACGAATTCCATGACTTACTCAAAATGTAATTTGTTGCAAATTAGAGTAGACAACAAATATAAATATATTGTATCATTTCCGTGGTATATAAGAAACACAATTGACATCACGAGGCTATGAGCCTGTGCATGTTATGCCAATACAACTTTTTGTTAGGCCATAGATTCGACGATTTATTTGGCCTAAAGACAGATTATTCAATGTAACAAAAAAAAATGTAATAGAATAATACTATCACCTTGAACTTTGGATTTGGTAAATTCCATACATCGGGACCTGTACCAACACAATTTCCCAGACATAGTTAAGCTGATGCCAGACATTTGATTTTGAAAATCTGCAGGGAGCATATTGCTATACAAAAGTTTTGATTCTGTCCTGGGGGCACGCATGGTGAATTAGTGATGCAGCCTTAACAATCCAAAATTATGTAAGTGACCTGGCCTATATTATTATTACAGTCTGCGCGATTTCTTATTCTATTGTACACTGTTCACTATGCCAGTATTTATACTTATACAGTGTGGTTCAATAAAACGTTGACAGTTTTTTGAAGCCATTCTTTTTGAAAGTCTGTAGATTTAAAAAAAAATGTTTTCAATATTCATCAACTATATGATCTTGAGTCACCATCTATGCTGAAAATATCGTTACAAATAACAGCTATTTGAACAAAGTCTGTCCCATTTCACTAATCCACGGGTACTGATTTCGCTACATTGCATTACATTGAATACTGAGTAATGAATTGCATGCAAGTAAACTAAAATTTGAAGATCACACCAGGTGAAACCAATGTAATTGTTAACATCTTTTAAGATGTTAACACTATCTATTCAAGTGAAACTATCTATTCAAGTGTGAAATCAATACGTAATAATAATACCACGAGTGACCCTAATTAGAATTATTGATTTCCATAGATTGGAAAGTGTAATTGTCTATACTTTATGCCTTAAAAGTGACGATGCCATTTAATGTTATCTTGCTGGTCATTTCCCGTAGACTTGCCCAAAGAGATTTTGGAGAGATTCTCTTCAAATAGCTATCAGTTTGCCGCCATAGCGTTATTAACATTCAGATTTTTTAGCATAGATAGCCAAGATGTTATTTTTGAGGAATATGTATATAAAAAAAAATTAAACCAAATCCCAAAGTTTTGAAAAATATTGGTTTGAAAAAACTGTCAACGTTTTATTGAACCACATGCACTGTACAGTGAATGTGTGCCTCCTGATGTGTCTGTACGGTTCAATAGACCGTATTCGAACACAGTATGACCGTGTGTGGTTATTTGAGTGGGGTTATTGTTCGCAATGCGACGGGAAAACCCCTGTTCTACGGGCAAACGAAACTCTCCAAGGTAGGGTCAGTCAGTCAGGCATGACATGACGTCCCAAACCGAAACCGGCGCAAAACATCGAGGTTGATAACCGATAGTAAGCTGGCGGTAAACTTTTGTTTAGGGAAACATTTCAAAGTCATGCATGTGTCAAACGGGTGCTGCCCATCAGTCCGAAGGCCCGCTAGTCCGAAAAATGAAAAAAAAATAATTCGGACTAACGGGCCTTCGGACTAGCGGGGTGTTTTGGTTTTTTTCTTCTTTTCGGACTAGCGGGCCTTCGGACTGACGAGGCGTTTTGGATAATTTACAATAAATAGTATTTAGTTGTGTTTTTTGGGGTCAGGGGGTGCCACTTCAAAATATTTGGGTATAAATAACTCGAAAACCAAAATAGGTATGACCACCGGGTGATGTCATATGAATGGGTAAATGGATGAATTAAAGTACTAAAATATTAAGTCAGGGGGTACTACTCCCTACATATGCTGTACATAAAATGAATCGGTCGGGCCCATAGACCAAGTTTTTTTTTGTCGCCTTATAACAATAATTAATGTATTTTTCTTTAACTATAGAACCACGTGGTGTGCCTTACTTTACAGTGGCGTATCTTCCGGGGGCAGCCCCCCCCCCCCCCCCCTCCCCCCCTGACAAAAAAAACCCTCTGTGCCTCAGGGGTCGCATTCTGATGCGTCTGCGCGTGACCTCTCACTTTCCAGTAGTGACGCATTAGATTTCAAATTGGAAAGACCGTGCGGGTCCCGATCAAAATTGAAGGGACCCCTTAAATTTAACGATGTATGGAAATGGAAACCTTAAGAAATTATGTAAATTACATATCTATTATTTGCTCATGATGTAAATCCATTGAAACTGTCCGTAAAAAAGTAAAATTTTCAAATAACCAAACTTCTGGACCCCTCAATTTCTTGGGGGACCGCCTCAAAAAAAATTGTAGGGACCTCTCACATTTTTAAGCCAGTGCTCTCCCTGCTGTGCCCCCGCCCCAAGCTCCATTAATTAGTACCCCCGCCCCTTTCTCCGGATGTAGTGTGTATAAGCAATATGACAACTTACAAGGACCATTTTTCAAGCGCGTTTTGTGTAAAACATGCCCTATCACCCCCTTCCGCCCCTCTCAAGTTTTCTGAGCTGATTGCCAAAAAGAATTGGACCACCTTTTACGAACATTTTGGAAATCTCTCCACCCCCCCCCCCCCCCCCCCCCCCCCCCCCCCCCCCCACCCTGAACAAATTCCTAGCTACGCCACTGTGTGCCTATTATCACGATGATCATTAGTTCATGAACGAAAACTATCAAACCCACGACTTTACATACAGCTTATAAATGATCACACATCCTAAAATGACATTAGTTTAACACATTCCACTCGGCAATTGGTTTTACCATGCAAGCGCAAAACAGATATTTCAGAAACCTTTCCAAACTTTCAAGGTCTCTCCAAGAGATTACAGATTCAAGGCTAGGCATGTTTGTACTTATTGTATTGCAATTTTCATGTTGATTCCAAATATGGTAATGACATTTAATAATGTTGACTTTGTTGAAACATTTTGTGTAATTTTGGCATGTCGTCTGCAGACGTCTGGCTCGTGGAAAGTGTTAATACTGCCTGTATGTCTGCTAAAATATTTGACGTTTTGGACTATAATTAGGTATTGTGAAATTGAACATACCCAAGAGTGAAAACATATCCTCTGGGAGGGTTTGGATAAGTAGTGAGTTGTGAGATGGAGAGTTGTACTGGGGGTGAGTTTTGGAGTGAGTTGTGAGGCGAGTTGTAGATTGAGTCATTATTGTAACTAGTGTAGCTATATCGTGCAGAGAGTTGTGGAGTGAGTTGTGCAGTGAGTTGTGGAGTGAGTTGTGGAGTGAGTTGTGGAGTGAGTTGTGGAGTAAGTTGTGGAGTGAGTTGTGGAGTGAGCTGTGGAGTGAGTTGTGGAGTGATTTGTGGAGGGAGTTGTGGAGTATTGAGGTTTGGGTTATATTGGGAACACATGTTGGGGTGTCGATGTTTTGGGTTACGGGTTAGGGTTACTGCATGTATCAGGTTATACTATAATGTGTTCAGCCTAGCAAAAATGTTTTATCATGTTTGAGGAACTACTCCACCTCTTGAGTGCTTGAGGCATTAACAAACTGTCACTGTTATAACATGTTTAAAAGGTGATAGAGTTTCGCAACCCGCCGTTTAGTTATCTCTTGAGCTTTTTAAAGAAAACTGATCAAAGGTAGCTTATTATTATACCTTATTGAAGTACAGGGTGTCCCAAAAGTCTATGCACGTTTTTGAAGAGTCATATCTCATAAAATATAAATCATATAAATGTAACCATATTTTAATAGGCGAGATTTGGGAAATTAATTTGATACCAAACACAACCCTATTGGTGAACCCACAACATTATAAAACTGGTTGAAAGTCATTGGCCGTGTGCCGGACCAACCCATACCAAGTACAACACATTGTTGCTAAAGATGCGCATAAATTAACGGTATGAAAGCAACGTTGCGCATTAGTCACAGTTCACTGCTTACCTTGCAACATTAATGTTATTTAATATCAAACTCGGTCACTCACAACATAAATAAGCGTAGTAGACAACATTGCACAGTAAAAGACTTCATTTAAGATGGTTTACAGAATAGATAAGCGAATACAAATTGTATGGTTCTACGCTGAAACACATTCAGTTCAACTTACTCAACAAAAGTTCAGAAAACATTTCAAAGTGAAACGCGCACCAGAAAGAATATCCATTCTGAAGTTGGTGGATACATTTTTGAACACAGGAATATATTCTAAATGGGTAAAACAACCTTCGATGAGGCCTTCAAGCAGCATTAAAATAATCCGGTAAGTTTGAATTTTAACATGTTTGACAGTTGTGTGATGTGTGTGTTCACTTTTCTATTACGTTATTCAATTGTTTAGGTCTGGGTTTTTTTGCATTAGCACACGTCTCTGTATACATGGAAAACATTTAAATTAGATTTCACTATAGAAACGAAAATTATGTGTGATATAGTTTGTTATTATGATGATATCACTGTAATGTAAAATTTTAAATATTACAATTGACGGATCACCGTCCGTGTAACCAACTCTACCCCTATTTTTGTTAATCTCAATAGGTATGGATTTATGAACTTTATTCCTCCGAAGTATAAAATTACATTTTTGCAGTAATACATATTTTACTTCTAGGGTGGCATTACAAACAGATGTTACTCCAATGTTTGGTATCAAAATTATTTCCCACATCTCTTCTTTCTAAATATGTATTCATATTTTCAATACGACTTATATTTTGTGAAATACAAAGCTTTAAAGTCGTGCATAGACTTTTGGGACACCCTGTACATAGTAATTCAACATTTTGGTGCAAAACTTGCTATCATTTTTGATTTTTGCAAAACATGCACGTCAGCACGTGGATGCCTTACGTTGTTTTTAATGATATTCCAAACAACCAATGTGAGGGACACACGAGTTTCTTTCGGTTTTAAGAAACTCATTATTAGCTATGATTGTAGGACGCGTTTGAGTAACTATGATCAAATTAATTTGATATTTTCGTTAATCTCATCAGCTACATTTTGCTGTGCTTGATTTTATATAAATAAATGCCCGATTTAGGCTGATTTCTTACACACATGGACTGAACATTTTCGAAAACTAAATGTTGCATGTTCACCATACTTTGGTAGATGATGTATGGGAACAATGCGCACGAACCGATGAAGCCGGATTTTTATACGGTTGCCATGTTAACCAGGAACCGACGAATCAGGTAATTTTACGTTATAATTCAAATTTGGAAAGATAAATTGAAAATCAGGCTTCATTGGTTCATTCCTCTATTCAAGCTTATTATCGATTCCAAATATCACTCTGATACAAGGTCTCGTTTTCTAGTTATCTTTGTTACCGTGTTTAGCCAATCAGAGGCCTTGTCTGGTTACCATAGCAACCAGATCAAAACAACGCGCATTTTTTTGGAAACGCTGTAACCTATGCTTCAATATAGTTTTAAAGATACGCCTGTCATGTATTGTTCAATGTACAAGAGGTCCGTATGATGAGACGCATATGTACGTCCGATTGGGCATAGTTTTATATCATTCCATATAGGCCTAAGGCCTAAAAGTTTTAAACAACATTAAATTTGGAACTAGGTCCGTATATTTAAAACGCCATAAATAATTTCAAACCAACTAAAGTGTCAACGAAAGCTTGTAAAGAAACATTCATGGATCAAAAGAATAGTAGATAATTAGGTATCATCTATAAGCTATCAGATCTCTTTAGCAGACATAGGGCAAATTCCAATTTCGGAGTTATCATCCTCTAAATTTTGAGTGGTCCGAGCACCATAGTTGGGGAGCTAAGGGATATTTGGTTCACATTCTTCTAAAAGCAATACATTTGGTCCATATGTTGCTCATACCATACTCTTTTGATTTTTGATGGATGCCAACATTTGAGCCTTTTGGGACTGCCATAATAGCCAATTCCAATATGGCCGCCATACTGTGGGATCAACAATTTAAATTGCTTCAATTAAGCTGAGAAGCACACCAAATCGTTTGTCTGGGCACAAGGATTCCAAAAATGTATAGTTTTCCCCATTTCCGATGTGTGGTTACTGAGATATTGAGCAAAACTTGAAAAGGTCGTTGACCTTTGCTTTGGGGGTCAACATTTGAACAAGTTCCGATTTTGACAAACGATATCTCAAATTGTGGTCACACGATACGATAGAGTCATCTCCGTCACATTTTCAGTATAAAAATCCAATAAAAAATGTATAAGATTCCAGACTAGAAATTGACATACTATTTTATTGTTTCAGTATAACATACCGATTTTAAAATGTCGCATAAGTTTGCAACCTCAAAAAGTACCAATTTTGGGTTAAAATGTTGACTGTCATTTTATTTTTCATCGACACCCTCCAGCTATGGCACGATTTAGGGGCATAAATAAAAGCGAGGATTTTCGAAACCTAATTCCTAGTTTCGTCGCTGGTTCCCGTTTCAAGTCATTTGTAGCCTACTGTTATACTCCAAAGCTAGCACCGTGTGATTTTTTATTATAAAACTAGGAACTTCCGATTTTTGTTTTGGGATTACTTTTGTATTCTATTAAAAAAACAGGTTTTCAAATTGGATTTCTTTTGTATTCTATTATAAAACTAGGAATTAGGTTTTGAAAAACCTCACTTCCGATCTTTTTTGGATTTCTTTTGTATTCTATTAACACATTAGGTTTTTCGGGTGACCTTTCTGGTGAATTTTGGGGGTCGGAAAAGAAATCTGTTGCCGTGTGGTGATCTAGAGTTAGGGTTATAAAATTAGGTTTTGAATTCGGATTTATTTTGTTTTTATATTATAACAATAGGAGTTAGGTTTTGAAAACCTCACTTTCGATTGTTTTTGGATTTCTTTTGTATTCTATTAAAAAAATAGGTTTTGAGGTAGAATTTCTTTTTTTTTCTATTATAAAACTAGGAATTAGGTTTTGAAAAACCTCACTTGAGATTTTTTGGATTCGGATTTCTTTTGTTTTATATTATAAAACTAGGTTTTGAAAACCTCACTTGAGATTTGTTTTGGATTTCTTTTGTATTCTATTAAAAAATTAGGTTTCGAAGTCGGATTTCTTTTTTGTATATTATAAAACTAGGAATTAGGTTTAAAAAACCTCACTTCCGATTTGTTTCGATTTTTGTATTCTATTCAAAAATTAGGTTTTGAATTCGGATTTCTTTTGTTTTATATTATAAACTAGAAATTAGGTTTTGAAAAAACTTAATTCTGATTTTTTTTTGGATTTCTTTTGTATTCTATTAAAAAAAAAAAATCGGTTTTAAAGTCGGATTTCTGTTGTTTTATATTATAAAACTAGGAATTAGGTTTTAAAACACTTCACTTCGGAGGAGGAGGAATCGGAGGTTTCGGTCGGATGATTCGATAGACACGTTATGAAATACTTCATTCACTTCACTTTATTGATAATCAATATACAGTCATCACCAATAAGTAACTGACCAGGTAATAAACATGCTGATAACTCTAAAAGTATAACTCCTACATAAATATATTTATTAATACAGTTATTGAAAAATTTCTCTTCTTGAATTTGAGATATTACACGCTAATAATGGTTGGTTGATGAGGAAGTTACGATCCCAAACGTTAGGGCAAGTCTGATTTTCATTTTAACGTTTTCTTTCAACACGGGGAGAGTATGACAGGTAAAGCGTGTGTGCCGTATTGATCAACCGTAACAATGCCACCGGCCGACTATCCATCAACCAGGCCATCGACGGGTGAATTGGCACTACTTCTACCAGTAATCAATAATTTGCCGGTCTGAGTCCCCGTGTTGAAAATTAAAATGTAAACATTAAAATCAGACTTGACTGTACATTTGGGATTGTAACTTCCTTAATAATCAACCATTAGCGTGTAATATCTCAAATTTAAGAAGAAAAAATTCTCAACATGTTTATAATTGAATATGTTTATGTAGGAATTATACTTTTAGAGTTATAAGCACATTTATTACCTGGTCAATACCTTATTGTGATGACTGCACATGCACATGCTAGGTGGTATGCCAGAGAGAACGGGCTGTTGTTTACCGATGAAGAGTAAACAGGAGTGTTGGGGAGGAGGATGAGGAATCGCAGAAGATGAGGAGCTAATCTCACAGACACGTGAATGAAATACTTCATTCACATCACTCAATATGACGATACACGCTACGTAGAATGTCAGAGAGATTGGCTGTTTTGTACCAATTATGAGTAAACCGATTAATTTATTTATTCTGATAACAATTCATACACTTATATCTTAAAATAAATTACCACTTCATGGAGTGAAACAGTATAAATATTGCGATACTAACCCAACAAGTCCACCATTCTGTACGTGTGGTATGTTTACTTTGCTATAACCAGACAAATGGCAGCTTACAAATTACAAGGTATGTATGCTCTACTGCATGCATGCCGAGTGAGTTCAAAAAGCTCGGGTGTACATCTCGTTCTTTAACGTCCCAACCCAATTGATACTATACGGTATGCATTTTGCATGCGCGAAATCTTAAAATTTGTCCAGAATTTGTGACATCTTTATCAATTTTGAAAGATTTACGGCGCGTAGCGAGATGTGGGAAGGGTGGGGCTTGAGTCCATCGGTGTCATTGTTAATAGTCTGTTGATTATTGTCAGACAAAAGTACTTATATTGCATCTTGCACAATTACCGATTACTTTAATTGATTTTACCGGGGATTTTACCCATGCTCAAAAAAATGTATGGCAGTATTAACTGAAGAAAATAGATTGTTTTCAAAAATAAGCTCTTCGTTAGATCGCATGTGCTTTATTTTGTAACACCCTGTATATGATGTTATAGGCCATATTAAATTTAGTATGTATATCCAGGCAACATTTCTAATATTGTAACATGGTTATTTCATGTGCGTTTTGTTTCATTTCATTATCATTGCTTTCATCAAAATCAAAATCAAAAAATGAAGAAACGCGTGGATTAAGGACTCGATCATACATGTGCATTTCGCTTGTTCCACCCCGAATAACAATTATTGGTCATATGTTTGTGTTTAGTGCAATATTATTATAAAACATCAATTAAAAAATGTGTATGACACTAAATTATGATAACGGTTAACCTTATTTCGGAAATAAGTTTTCACATACTTATATAGCCGGGCCTATTGTTACAAATGTTGTCCACCCTGTGTAAGGTATCCTTTATAACTAAAGACAAAGGTGGCAACATTTTTCTTTGTAATACTAGTGTATACTTTTGAATTATGCAGAGCTCTTAATTAATTATTATTTTATTTTATCTTGATATTGTCATTGTTAGATTTGGAAATTTGTATGCTTTCAGGAAATGTATACTTTCCTTATCTATGTACACTGCCGCCCATAAGTATTTCTCCCCCTGGAAGCGTGCAAGTTATCACTGTGTTGTCGACAAAGTATTAAACCAGACCCAATTACCATTTCATTGTGTTCATTGGTACATTTTATACCAATAAATTCATATTTCCTATTCAGATTCATGATTTTAAAGCTTTACAATTCATTCATGATTTTATCGTGCAAGTCAAAATTCCAATGTAAAATCGCCGTAGTAAATCACCTCATGAATATCAAATAGCTCATTATCAGCAATAAAACGCTATAGGAAATGTTCAATTGAGATCAACTGATGATGGAAAACTCCATGTGCAGAATTTTATAAATGATAATTGGCATGCTCAGTTTATTGGAATACCTTCAGAAGGAACCATTCCAGCTTAAAATAAGTTATTTTTGTGATGACGGTTTATGGGTTTTTTGCAGATATTCAAGCATGAAAGTAACAGATTTTAAGGCACATCTAAAATTATTTTCAATACAATCGGGCTGGAATAACATGGAGAACCAGCAAAATTACAAAGTGTGCATGCACGTAGTTCATTGACCCATTTGCTAATAGAATGATTCAAAGCAGTAGAGTTTCCCACTATTTCATCTTCACAAAGGACCGCTCAATAAACAACATACCAAGACATAATAAATCCTATTGGTATAACATGTGCAATTAACACAATGAAATGGTAATTGGGTCTGATGGTTTAATACTTTGTCGACAAACAGTGATAACTTGCAAGCTTCCAGGGGGAAAAATATTTTTGCGCGGCAGTGTAATCCAAAAAGCTTGGAGGGGCTACAAAGATAGGCATGGCATCAGCAGTGGCGTGTCCAAAGGAGGGGCCATGAACCCCGCACCCTGAATATCACTTCTGGGAAATTAAAGGGTTTTGTATACTTTACACTATTCAATTTCAAGGCGTCAGTTGAGGGAATCGAAACCAAATTCGTATACAAATAGTATGAACATATCATTTTAAAACCCCATTTCAAACCAAAATATACAGTAATTATAGCAATAACTGAGTTGACTCATAGAAGGAAAGAAATTCGCGCCAATGGACTCAAGTTTTCAGGAACAGGTAACCCAGCACTAAAGTCATTCGAGGAATTAAAGGGTTGTTATATACTTTGTTTCTATCCAATGTCAAGTTGTCAATCGAGGGAATCGAAACCTAATTCGTATAAAATTGTATACAAGTATGAACACATTTTTACTCGCTGCGCGAGCATATGTCAAGGAATATTATTTTATAAGGTAATTTAAAACAAAAATATACAACCTAGTGGCGTAGCCAAAGGGGTGTTATTGTCGGTTGTGTCGGGTTGAGATTGGCACCGTTGTTTCATTTGACAAGGGGAATCATGGACTTATGAACGACTTTTCGTAAAATATGAAAGTCCCCAACCTCAACCCCTCCAGGGGCTTCGTCTCTAGACCTCACGCCAATTCCATGCCCCCAGGGTATAAATATCCAATGTATAAATCTGAAACTTGTCTCAGATACAATTCGGGGCCTTCGCTGGATAATGTTAAATTCAAGCCCTTTATTATTTCGAGTATATAAAAGGGTTTACGTCCGACCGACCGTGTACTACAGTCCCGACTGTGTAACTGTTCTTTTTGTTTAACAATTTGATTTCAAAGTCACGTATGACCTTAATTGACCCAGCTCATGTGACCCATGTCCATGTATCCTCCATCTTAGTGGTGATTTGGTAAACTCGTGATGGATTCAAAACCTATGTGTTATATCAATTATGCATATGAATCATCTTTCATCATGTTCATGACTGATCACATACGTACAAATCGAAACAGGCACTTTTGTGACTTGAATTTCAAAATAAATGTTAACAAATCAAAATAAGTTTGTATTTGGGCGATTCCACGGTAACACGCGTTACATTTTAGGGCGCCATTCTTTATTCTCCTTTATTCTAACTGTAAAAGTAGTCTGAATGAAGTTTACATCTTTTGTATTGTAATACCCAAGACTTAAGGCTAAATCCTCATGCTAACACCAATATGAAATATCAGCTCATGTTAATGTAAGACCGCTCTGAATATCGGTAACACGCGTTACGAAAAAAGACGCTCTAAAAAAAATCCCAACTTTGTTTTGCTTGTGTATTTAAACTAACCTACCTGCAATCAATTGGTCACTACTGTGAGCAAGTACCTACCCAAGGTTTATAATACTAGAATATTAACAAAGTTCTCACTTTTGTGTAAATTGCAAAATAGTCGGTAACACGTGTTACGGTAACACGCGTTACATTTTGTCCATCCATAATTTACTAGCTTTATATTATTTATTTAATATCTAAATTAAAATTAAATTTGACTTTGACAATGGAACTAACATATAAACCATAAATAGTGATAACTAACTCTAAACAAATTAAGGTTTTAGCACGTTTTACTGAATATGAGTTCGGTAACACGCGTTACGACATTTTGATGGCTTATATTGGAGGTTATGAATTTATCAAATTGTTTACTATTTTTAAATAGGGCCTAACTAGTAGGATTAAAATTATAAGTGGCATCAATTAAAATCAAATCAATTAGGAAATATTTTCAAAAAAGTGTTGCTTCGGTAACACGTGTTACCGTTTTGGAAGTAAGAAAAGTTTAAAAAAATCATAGTTAACAACGGTCAATGGTTGCAATACCGTTAAACTTCATCTATAAGCACTCATTGACTAATAGTTAATAAGCAGAGAATAGATAAAAAGGTATGAGCGCCCTCTATTGATCTAGAGAAATTATCACGAATTTGTTTAGTGTATTCGATATTCAATAATATAAAGTTGTATTACTCTCTAAATAATTTCATGGACAGACGAATTGCTCAATTGGTAAAGCGCCCGGTAAAGCGTCAACTTCAGTATCACGAGGTTGGTGGATCAATTCTCAACTACACCTTTTGCAATTTCTTTTGAAATCCAAGTGATATAGAAATTAATGCAAACTTGAATGTAAAATGATTACTCAATTATACTAGCTTTATTGTTATTTTTCAAAAAACAAGCGCATAATTAATTTGATTGTATAAAGTAATGATCTTAATAGTCCAACCTTTTTATAAGCTAAAACACATTTATACTACAAATTAACCACAGCAAAATGTATTCATTGGCTTATTTTAAATGTTTCACACAGTAATACAAACGTTTCCTTCATCATGATTTAAGGGCAAATTATGATGATGCATATTAGGTCGGTAGATCAAGTTAAGCAACAAAATGAAAGTAACTATGCAAACCACTATAATCCTGGTCTCACAATGAATGAATAGGTGAATGAATGGATGGCTATTAAATCAATTTATTTCCAATAAGATAGAGGGCCGTCCATTTATACCGACCCATCAATCATACATGTAGTTATAAAACAGTATCTGACACAGCAGTCTCGTTTAGATCAATTGGTTAAGCCGGCAGTTAGGGCAATTGTGATCGCAGGTTCCAGATGACAATTCCTGGTTCGAATCTCACTTCAAGACTTCTTCTTTTGGAAAGTTTATAAATATTTACGGTGTATATCAAATTCTTAACTTTGTTTTTACCATGAATAAATAGTGAATCTATCTTTGTCTTTGATGTGGGTTTTCCCTTTTTTCCCTCTCTTTCTACTATTTTTTATTTTAATTTTAATGTTATCACAATCGTTTATAAATAGTACAAACATTTAAATCAACCTCAACGACTTAGTATTTTTGTGAAGACATGCATGGATGGAGTACAATGAGACAATACGTTGATTACAATTCACTGCTTTTCAGTTCTGCTACTTATGGTTTTGGCCATTGTTGGTTCTAGATGACAATTCCTGATTGAGTTTATAGAGAAACATACATGTACATGTACATGTATATGGTTCACAGATCGATACAAGCATGTAGCATGTCTATCGAATTTGGGGCAGAGGACTTCTTTAGTGATATAGACACAGTTTCGTAATTCTAAAACTAATCCGTTATAAATCAATAACACGTGGCCACTATACTACCATTTACATGAATGTAATGCATGACCTTCAATACCACGTGAGCTGCTCAAACTATGACATGTTCATTAGGCGTGCAATTTAAAGGCAATCCATCAAACGTGTGTATTATAGTTCCGAAAAACTTAAACAGACTTAAAAAGATGGATGGTGCCGTAAATAAGTCCTTCGCGTGATTTCTTTTATTATTTCCACTCAGTTTTGTTTTATTTGTTTTGTGCTTTGTGTTTCTCCAAGAATAGGTATGGCACAAACGTGTAATATCGCGTTTCGAATCAACAGGCAAACAGTCAAAACGTTATTGACTGGCCATGGCTTGCGTGTCCAGTTTGATTAAATTTTGTTTCATTAAAAAAAATATATATATATAAAAAAACCAACGAAAAAGATAGATTCCTTGTTCATTCATGATAAAAATAAAACACTGTCAAGAATTTGAAAATTATGACCTTTCCAAAAGAAGAAGTCTTGAAGTGAGATTCGAACCAGGAATTGTCATCTGGAACCCGCTATCACAATTGCCCTAACTGCCGGCTTAACCAATTGATCTAAACGAGACTGCTGTGTCAGATACTGTTTTATAACTACATGTATGATTGATGGGTCGGTATAAATGGACGGCCCTCTATCTTATTGGAAATAAATTGATTTAATAGCCATCCATTCATTCACCTATTCATTCATTGTGAGACCAGGATTATAGTGGTTTGCATAGTTACTTTCATTTTGTTGCTTAACTTGATCTACCGACCTAATATGCATCATCATAATTTGCCCTTAAATCATGATGAAGGAAACGTTTGTATTACTGTGTGAAACATTTAAAATAAGCCAATGAATACATTTTGATGTGGTTAATTTGTAGTATAAATGTGTTTTAGCTTATAAAAAGGTTGGACTATTAAGATCATTACTTTATACAATCAAATTAATTATGCGCTTGTTTTTTGAAAAATAACAATAAAGCTAGTATAATTGAGTAATCATTTTACATTCAAGTTTGCATTAATTTCTATATCACTTGGATTTCAAAAGAAATTGCAAAAGGTGTAGTTGAGAATTGATCCACCAACCTCGTGATACTGAAGTTGACGCTTTACCGGGCGCTTTACCAATTGAGCAATTCGTCTGTCCATGAAATTATTTAGAGAGTAATACAACTTTATATTATTGAATATCGAATACACTAAACAAATTCGTGATAATTTCTCTAGATCAATAGAGGGCGCTCATACCTTTTTATCTATTCTCTGCTTATTAACTATTAGTCAATGAGTGCTTATAGATGAAGTTTAACGGTATTTTTTTCCTGAACGTTTGCATAGGCCTTGCACAACATGAATGTAAAATTAAATATTTTGGAGCATTTTTTAGTTTTTTTGCTCCGTCACATTTTCATGGAATCGCCCATTTATGTGGGTTATTTTTGTGTCAATTATGGGTGGTTATCCAAAAGACCTGACACGGTTCAGAATTTGGCGTGCTGGCTAAGACTTGGCCACAACAAAAACTAGCAAAATAAATCCGACCTTTACGACCCTATTTTGAGGACCCTTTTTCAGGGTGGGGGGGGGGGGGGCCTTTTTCAGGGTGGGGGGGGGGGGGGGGGGGGTGGGGGGACACCATAAACCACAAAGAGCGCAATGAGGCTTGGAATATTATGCGCACTATATAGTCAGTAAAGGAAGCATAGATTATGGCCTTTGTCAAGTGGCCCGTCGAAAAATAGCTAAAAATCTGGCAACAGACAAATACAATGATAAAAACGTCTGATGAAAGTTAAACGCGCGCATTTTTGATCGCCAACTTGTCAAGTACCCTTACTTCAAAATGCAGGTAAATCACATTACATTTAAAAAAAAACATAGGCCTATTATGTACCATCATGGTTGGGTTTCGACAAAATATGCCCCTGTTTAGTGATACAAATCTACAGGGAGAAGGATACGAAATGGTTTCTTATATCTTCATAAATAGGTGTCAGAATAGACCATTTCAAATAAAGTCAAATTAGTTTGCTGTAATACGAGGTAAGCTTTGTTTCTTTTCTTTCTAGCCACCCAACGGATCATAAATTCCATCCACTAATTCAAATTTGTTTTCAATTCAATTTTTTGAGAATGCCTAAAAAGGTGTTCTGGTTATTAACACCAAAAGGTGTTATACTAGAAATATTTACACATATTTTAAACAATATAATATCTTTACAGGATTTAGTCACCTGAAAATGAATCATGTTCTATTTTGAACACGGTGTTAAACAAGGAACACCTTTGTCAACACTCTTTTTTGTATCAGTTCAGGAACACAATTTGTTCTAGAACGCGTCCGGTGTTCACAGATGCGTTTTTTAACACACGTCTGTGAATACCTTCCATTTATTTAATAATACACATAATAACAATAAAACTTAATAAACATCAGTAATAACAACGATATGTCGCTTCTTGATTTATTTACTTGTGTTTTCAAACATATTGGTTCGTTGTTACATTATTTTTCATTATTTTGTTAAATACCTCCACTTACTTGTCTTCTCACGTTTCATGCTTCTCATTAACAGTTCAATTCAATATTACAGAAACGACCATGTTTTTCAAACAAGTGTATTGATTTTTCGAAAACCGAACCAGATTAGTTTGTTTCATGCCACTTCAATGGTAATTATAACATTAAAACAGTGAGCACCCGAAAAAACAAACTATAAGAGGGCGATATAGGGCGATAGAGTGGGACTATAAGAGGGCGTTATTTTCACCCCGTAATCACTACACATAATCCCTTGATTATCGCCCCACACAACGCAAAGCGAGATTTGCGGTTCTAGATCCACCTTGATTTAAACTGTGATCAGCAATTATGACTATATATAATAACAGGATTAATTTATTCTATTCCGTGCTAGACAATACAACAAAAAGAACAACTGTTTAAATACTGTTCAAATGTTTATACAGAGTTTTTAAATATTTGTTTACCGAGTGACCTAAACAACTATCATGGTTGACAAGCGGTCCTTTTTTAATTATGATTAGCGGACCTTTTTAATTATGACTAGCGGACCTTCATTTTTATTATGACTAGTGGTCCTTTTGACGCATTACGATTAGCGAACCTTTGTTTCAATTATGATTAGCGAACCTTTGTTTCAATTATGAATAGAGAACCTATTTTTTCGTTATGACTATCGAACCTTATGACTAACGAACCTTTATTTGAATTATGATTAGCGACCCTTATGATTAGCGACCATTATGACCGATGACTCTTATGACTAGCGACCCTTATGACTAGCGAGTTTGCCCGGTAGAATAGTGTATGTGTGAGCCTTTAATGATGGGGGTGAATGGCCCAGCATGCATTTGCTCATAGACGATAATTTGCTGCGACCTTTCCCTTTACACGCACATACAAAATGTTGTTACTTCGATTACAAAGCAGCGTGTGAATGTCATGTTCCCCGTTTAACAATTGCCAGACATGAACCCTCACATACTCACCCACGACATTAATAATACATGACGTATGTAATGACATTGTCAGAGGTTTCGAGAAAGGCGTCTGCACCATGCTTGAATATGTCACTTATTGTGATTCATGGACCACACCATCGTTGCACATCTATTCTAGAGGGCATAAAGTGCGAGTAAAACAAACTAAAAATGAAATAAATATTTAAACTATTTCTGACATAATACGAGGAAAAGGAATGGCCATAGTAATACTAGCGGTATTGGTTCTCTATCATCGACAAAAATAATCACAGGATATACATTAATGGTTTCCCTCAATAGGTATAACTATTTCTAATGTATAACATTATCTATCGGCCGAGTGCACTTCGCGTCACTTACTAGAGAGGTAAGCTACCTCGCTAGTACTTATGCTCTAAACTGCAGCGTAAAGCGATGTAATTTTGAGAGCAAAACTGGAGAGAAGATCAGATAGATAGATAATGTTATAGGATAGGTATAAAAATAGCATTGAGCTTTAATCAAAATATTTAAAAAAAAGAAATCGATATTTTTTTATTATTCTTAACCACAACATGTTATCATTAGGTCCTATCTAAATTCAAATAGCATATTTAGATTCCTTGCGAGATTACCGTTCAGAAAATATATACTTTTTATGGGGTAGAACAAGTAATTATTTCGATATGCTAATTCGAATCTCAAATGGTGTAAAATGTAAAAATCTGGACATGCAACGGGAAGGGTGGCGAGTTAAAAACACAGGGCCATAAGGCAACATTTTCTTTAAATATGCTTTGTGATTTATTTATTTGAATTAAATGAAAACTTTGTCAAGCGTGGGAAAGAAATTAGTCATGCGAGATAATTTGTCGTTTGACGATATTTATGGGCGAGTGACACATGGCAGATAATGCTATGCATATTATTTCAATAACATGACGAAATGAGTGGTAGTGAATGACAGGTTTGAATTATTGACATATCTACAATACGAGCTATTTTATTACGGTCAATGACAAGTGTAGATCGTCATGAGGCCATGAATGGACAAGGCACACTGAAAACTTAAACTAGTCAGACACAGGCGGGACTAACTTTAAACTAGTCGAGCAGGTTAGTCAAGCCTCTTGGACTAGCTTAAACTAGTCAAGCAGGTTAGTCAAGCCTGCTGGGTAGGCTGGTTATGACCAACTTGACTAGCTTACGCGTACGGTTAGTCCGGCTCAGCCTGACTAGCTTTATTTGTTCTGCTGGACTAGTCTGTGGCTGGACTAGCTTATTAGACAAGCTGACTTGGCTAGCTTTAGGTTAGTCAAGCTGGCTGGACTAGCTTTAGGTTTGTCAAGGCATTGTGATAAAATATCAATAGCGGCATGCAGATAAGACGTACTTCATCGCCGGTCCGGTTTTGCTAGCCAATCCAGACGTTATTTGCCGTAGTTATTTAATTGTGTGGCCATATTGTGTACATCATAGTGTTTGCCAACTATTTGTAGACTATTGAATGAATCTTTTCGTCACATTTTGATACCAAACATAACACCTAACAGTAACAACAAAGATAAACATTGATTATCACCAATTATAGAAAATTAGTCACTTTTCAAAAGTCACATTTTCTATATCTATGATGTGATTCAAGACATAGGGAAGCATAGCACCATTATGTGTCGATGATCAGATTAAGATTTCACCTCCCCCTTTCCCTACAATTCGAAGATATTACATTATACTGATATGATACACCGACCAAGTCTGTTAGTCAAAACGAGAGACACGATGGAGGTCACGAAAACATCATTATGGCAAGACCCTGGTCAAGTTCTGGTAGGCAGATCGTGACCGCCATCGTCTGACGGGAGACTATGATAGTGTTTTACGCCCTCAAGCCTACCTGTGGATCAAGAAATAAGTTTAAAGCATGTTGATAAAAGTTTTCAACAGCGGGCGGTGTCAATATTTTCCACTCGATTTCAATAGTGGCAATACCCCGGTATCGTAAGAATATTTTCACAACACACCGGCAACCGGTCCCGCCGGCGATTTATATTATCTATTAAAATTCACGTAAGGAGCACCCGCATGGCCTAAATCACACTGGGTCCCAATAATCCCTTGCGCTCACTCGATGGCCACCTGCACTTCCTCAACGGATTTATTCAGTATAAATATTTAAAAGTTTGTTCATCAACCATTATTTACTAATTAAAACCCTCATGGCCGACGAAGTTTTCGCTCAGTTTATAGTTTTTACGAAATGTGAGCGTCATTTTGCGTGATGTGAGATGGGTGGACCATGTCAGTTATAAAGGTCAGTGGACGCCTTTTGGCTCCTTTATTCATAGCAATACTGCTCACTCGAACTGAACGTAAAGTTAGAACCGAAGGTACAGTCAAGAGAGAGCGAGTCTTATTAATATCTTCTTGGCGCTACGGTATTAATGAAGATCATGAGGTCATTAACATAACCACAACACGTGACCTGTCATTTATGTATGCGCAGTATAGGAGTTTCCAATCCCAAAAAAATAATATTATCCCTGGTGTTACATTGACAGCACTAATGATAGCAGTGTGCGTCCAAAAAGGGTACACGGTTTTAAAGGCAGATTTCTCAGAATGTTGAAGACATCATAAGATTGTATTTAAATACAGGGTGAGTAAAAAAAAAGGTGTACTAAACTTGAAGGATTTTTAAAAAGAAATATGAGCATTTGTCACCCAAATTATTTTGATGGTAAGCAAAACCTATTAATTAGCGTTGATAAGAATTTTATTTGGTTATAATTTGTTAAGAGAAACTCATTTTACGCGTATTTGAATAAAAGTGGCCATTTTTAGATCCGAACAAGGTACCATCTGTGAAGGCTCAAATTCAATATCATCAGGTATTATGGGCAATAACAAATTGCAGTTCTGACAAAAGTTTCTTAAGTCTTCAAGTACTACGGCAACGTACTGACAATGGATGTAGAGCTTTGCGTCGAAGAAGGATTTCCAAGCACGCCATCAACATTATGAAGACCAGAGCGAGACTTGTATTAACAATAATGGTGGTCACGTAGAAGGAAGAGCTGCTTGATTATTTGCCTATTGATGGACTTACCTGAAAACAAATTGTCTTCAAGAATGAATGTCGATGTAGAGAAAGAGAGAGAGACTTTTACTTTTAATCTTACTGTGGACATCGACAATTTGACCGTATAATTTAACTGTATCGAGGACAATATTTACTTAATAGAACATATTTATGAAAAATAGGTGCAATATAAATTTGTATCAAAATACTATATTTTATACAATATCAGATCACTCATTCGGCCATTTTTATTCCACGTCCTCCACGTCTTGTTTATCATGTTTATGAAATCTATGGATCATTTTTAAATCCTTGCAATTACTTTAACTCACAAGTGGTGATAATATTTTATCTTTATTTCATGTTAAATAATGAGGAGACATTCTGAACAAGGCTATTAATTATTCAATTGGTTTAATAAATAGACTGTTTAATCCTTTACATTTTAATCCTAGTACACATTATTAAGCTCTCATTCAACATGAAATCACAAATTTGTTCGGTTTCAAAATTCAGTTGTTTTACAGAAATATGCATGTCTACTAAACGGTACCATATATTGCCGTGATTCTTTTTGCCGATGATAGCAGATAAGTGGCGTAATTGATCAAATTATTGGTTGCCTTAAAATTATGGTCAGACATATTTTGTATTTATTTTTCAATCAGAGTACACTTTTTTTTTTAACTCACCCTGTACACTGCAATATATTGGCCATTTAAAGACATATAGTTCAAATCTGTTTGCGTTCGCACAAGTCTAAGATGGTTGTGCATTGTTGCCTTTCTTGGGCGAGTTGTGCCATTGTGTTATATGGTATTCTCAAGCCGAGAAAACATTAGTTTTGACAAGTTGTATTTCAACTTTTGCTATTTATTTATCTTTTGCTCAATTTCTATGCTGCTTTCAAGAAGTCAAAAATATCCGTTGAGTATTGCAGTTTATAACTAATGTAGTATTTTGAAGATTCTAGTTAGCTTTTTACGATGGCATGAAAGTTCTGGTGGGAAGATAGAATCCCCACCTGTTCACTATGATAGTCACAACTGATTATATAGTTAAGAGGCCTCTTCCATTTGACCCCAAATTATCAAATGCGAGGGCGCACTGCGGTTAATATTTTT
Source organism: Ophiura sarsii (assembly GCA_035610835.1). NCBI lineage: Eukaryota > Metazoa > Echinodermata > Ophiuroidea > Amphilepidida > Ophiuridae > Ophiura > Ophiura sarsii. Next base: position 51,964,313 of record CM069456.1, on the reverse strand, counting down.
TTTTCAAAATAAGAAGCGTTTATTTATGCCGAAATATAATCAAAACAAGACCTTCGATCGTTGATCAATTAACATACCTTGAAGTTTATATCTCTCTCATTCAATATTTTTTTCTCCATTTAAGTACTTTATAAAGTGAAGTTTACTCTGAAATGTGTGAAAACATGCAGCTACGTCAGAGTAAAAATTGACATGAAACAGTGTCAAAATCAGGTGGAAAATGTCCGTAAATACCATATTTTTGAACGCCGTAAAAATCAGTTAACAATTATTATAGATTATAATAAGTTGTTTCATAATCCCCCTTTTGTTTGAGTGTTTAAGACAAATGTTGCTGCATCATCTTGAGCTCTAATCCACCATCAAAATTCGGAACCTTTGACGGTCACTTCTGCAATCACTAATGGCCCTGTCGCTCAATCGAATGGTCCTGCCTGGGTGCGATTGTGCTGACGTTATTCCTTCACCCACTAAAATACTAGTTTCAAAAGAAACCATGACATATAATGAGGCAAATCAGGTGTAACAGCAGCAACACAGTCATGAAAAACCGTCTTCAGAATTTCACATCATGGACCGTCATACGTCGCGTCTTAATATTTATGAATACAAGTCACTGAGCCTGAGCATAATAAGTCACTCCCGAGCATATCGAGGTAGGTCTGCGCCTATCGCTTTGGGATTATAGAATGGTGGGATCTGTTAACTTATGAAAGAAATCAACCAAACAATCATACACAAATTAAATATAAACAAATATAATTTATGGCAAAAAACCAACAACATTGATTTTGACGGCGGAAAAAAAATCATATGACTTTGTGGTCAGCCACAGGATCGATCCCCGGACCTCTCGTTCTACAGGCGAACTCTCTACCAACTGAGCTATCGAGGGAAACTATTACAAACGATGTAAATATTCAAACAGTTTATCAATTCTGTTTCTAGAGCCACATAATGCAAAAACTTCATTTATTCTGCTAAATAAAAAGGAAATCACAGTATTTTAGTAAGTCAGTTGAAAAAGATTTCCTCGAAAGTGGTTCCTTCTATGCACATAAACAAATGAAAATATAACGCGATCGCACATGAATGGACAAATGGACAAAATGCCAATGGTTCCAAATTTTGCTCTCACGTCAAATGACTTTTAATGTACTTACATGGTCACGCCGTAAAATCGATTAAAGAATAATAGCTGCTAAAACCCTCATTTATCTCAATACATGAACATTGTGTAATTTCGTTGTTTAAGACAGCTGTTTGGCCGGCATATCAATGTGGACACATACTCGGACGCAATTCATTTTCGATATCGACGAATTTGTAAAATACCGATGTGAAATGCTCTGCTTGTAGATGTCATACACTGGATTCAATAAGTTTGCAAGACAGGTACTCTTATAAGGAGTATTTCAAGACCTGAATCTCAATGAGAGAATTTGATTTCACCTCAAGATCACTCTCGAAACCGACGGTTCAATTTCCGCAGGAGTTTAACTCGGTGTTGGTACCCAAAGTGCGCGCGGTTCGAAATTGCATGGTTCGTTTTGGTGATAAATTGACCTACGCTATTGTTCACCGCTATGTGGCCTCCGAACTAATACATCGAAGATGAAAACATGATTAAAAGTACTTATTATTGGTTTACTGATGATGATTCCGTGTTGTCTCAAAGAATTTAAATTAACGTTGATTAAATGATTGATGATGATTCGTTGCATGATTGCAGCGGCTTACAGCAGATTATTGAAGACAATTACGAAGACATTTTACGAATTAGAAATTATTTTAATCACGCTCAATTATTACGCAATACTTTCTGTGAGGGCGCCAACATGACCTTTATGATCATGCCAGCAGGAACGGGACTCAATTTTACTACACTAATAAAAACGATTTGTTATAGTTGCTCAGAGTTCCGAGATACAAAAACGGCGTAAATAATCCATGTGCATTTTGGTACATTCAACTCCATTTTCACCATTATAATGACAAAGATACTGCAGTTTCAATAAATAAATGTGTCTAACACTTTGAGATTCAGTAAATAATGTCAGTCCTTGTAGACGACAATCAAAACTGATTATAGAATTAATCAGAAATGGTACTTATTGCTCCCAAATGATTAAAGTTGTAGTTTAATCATGATTTTAGGACTATTACCTAATACTACAGTGCAAAAAGAAATATTTGTATTGCATTTTGTAGGTTTTTTGGGTGCATTTTGATTGCAAATGTTCTGGTAACATTTCTCAACTTTTTCTGATAAATGAGGGCGCTACACCAATTGTCCAACTTTTGGGGGCCAATTTCGCAGAACCTTCGGGGATATCATATATAATTGTTTTGATTTAATGATCAACGATATCATGAAATTTAAGGAAGATGTCAAATTGAAAAAAATCCAGTCGCTTTATAAGCGAGAAAATGGCCGTTTATTAACACACCTTTAGCATGTAAACCTATAGGCGAACCATTTGGTGGTGTGAATTCTTGAGCAATATAATCTGGACCAATCTGTATTGACGTTTGAGCGCCAAAACAGAGGTGATTTTGGCACATTGAGGTTTAGACTTCCCCCCAATTTCCCATCAAGTGGCTTCGCATTGGAACTAGTGGTTGCCACAAATTTGGTATCATCAAAAAGATAAGATGAACACTTCGGCTTTTCATTATTATGCAACAAACTATTACTACGTCACGAAATATAGGGGTATTGAGAAACAAAATCCGAAGTTGATGGAGGAGTTTATAATAAGATGAAATAATCCAAAACAATTTGCGCTCCGATGATTTTATTGCTTTTAAATATTTGTTCAATACTTTTTTCATACATTGTACCTGAACTTGTTAGCACCAACTATATATATCAGAGTACTATCCCTCAAATTTGAAACATGCTGAATATTCAAATAAAGAAAGAAACAAAATGTAAATATAACTGTAAATGAACTTAGTTTGACCAAACATACATTTATTTCGGAGAATAAACTCCATGCTCGGAAAACTTGCAGACAACGCACATATGCAATGCATGAGTAGTTTATTCAAAGCTATGTATTTCAAAAGGTTGACACCACTTTAAGGTCAGATCGGTATTCTTTGATATCCCTTAATATGAAGCAGTTATGCTGCCTACCTTTTAAGGAAAGCTCTCCATTTTTTAGACCCAGGTATGTGGGACATGCTGTACGTGTACAATTCAATTATCATTGACTAGATACATGACCCGCCTATAACGTTTTGACCCAGGACATGCTACTTAATAAAAACAAGTATGTAATACGCATATGTAACTCACACAATACCCACACAGATAGAGAACATGGTTGTTGTGGGGTAAACATTTAAACCCATCAATATTATACTAAGATTTTGACCAATATTTGGGGAAATATATAAAGCTATTTGATGGATAAAATGTTCCCCATATGTACACAACCACTAATGTGTAAAGTGTAACCAAACAAACAACAATGTTTTCTTTTTACCCTAGTGAAGTGTACTGCGGGATTTTACCCAACATTGCATAAAAGTTTAAAATCAATTAATGGCATTAATCAACTCGGAGACTCTAAGACTCTAAGTATAATGGAGGTTAACCATGTAACGGATTCGGGCATAATACATTTGTATCGTCATCCAAGCAGAGGAACACCATCAGCTATTAATTTAAAACAAAATGGTAGGTTGACAATATACACATGCACTCGCTAAATACTAATCTTATGGTTTACACCTCGATTCTCACTTTCGATACAATCCCTAGGAAATTGTCATTTCAACCGGGTAGTGGTCGCTGACATCGCCAGCCTAGAATTAAAAGAAAAGACAAGTGTTTGATAGATAATTCATTCGTTAGCAGTGCATTTGTATATAAAAGGGCACATAGAGATTTCTCAAAAAATGAATTTCAACAGTTTTACCTTGTTTAGATAGATGAAATACATATAAACCCTCTCATGTAAGATTTCTTCAAAACATATCAGTAAAAATGAAAAATAAAGACATGTCCTCAGCATTTCCTCATTATAGTTCCTTTCCCTGTATGTTTTCCCATTTTTGACCACGACTTTGATGTTTATCCGAGGTATTACATCTTCCCCTCCTACACCATTTATCTGATATGTTTCACACCGCCTGTGTCATGCCAGCGTGCTTGTTACCATTTCCACCGCTATCCTAAGCATAAGGCTCTTTAGTCTGGATGTAACTAGAACCCCTATATTATTATATAACTTTTGAAAATGTTGTCCAACTTTAAACTTCAATTTGTCATAGAAACTAGTGCTATATCTTATTTGTCATAGACACTAGTGTTATATCTTATTTTGTAAAAACAAAAGTTCCGAAGAGCAGATTTTAGTTTTAAAACTAGCCCAAATCAGGCTGAAAGTCACCACGAGTACCAAGTCATGTGGCAAGCTGCAGCGCCTGCAGTGATTGCAGGCGCGGAGCCAGGATTAATGTCTAAGTTCCATGGTTATTTTCAGAAGTATTTGCAACGACTCACCAGGTCACTATCCAGGTTGTAGTATGCGTCAAAATAAAACACCGATACACTGGCTATAATGGTTTTCATATCATCGCCGGCAACCCATCTGAAAATACAAATGATTTATTTAATCTGTTGAGGTTAATTTAATTTTGAGAAAGGCAGCCGGCCAGGGAATTAACTTCAGATCCTTCTGACTAGGAAGGTTGATAACAATGTACGCCAATAATTAGCTGACATTGGTTTTAGTTTTTAAATTATCTTTTGTAAGAGGCTATGCTAACATAATTACTACCCCATTACAAATGGCAGTTGATTAAATGGAAACCTACTTGTATTAATAACATTCATATCAATGGGTAGATTTACTGAGCACTGTATACACCAATCTGCAGTCGGTATAACGTATGGTAGCTATTAAACCCAGGTTAGTGGATATGAGGTTACGGTGATGTGCCGCCAAATAGGGTCTCATTGTTCACCCTCTGGTAACTGGATGACTCCTTTTCAAATCCTTTTTTTGGTAAATGTATGGGTCTAATGTCATTCATTTTGCTGTTTTGGCCAACATTTAGCAAAAGCTGTCAAATATATAGGAAAATAATGGGTTTCTGGTACCGTAAATTAGTAAATGTTTGGGTCAAATCTTTCTCGGACATTATACACAAGGCATTCTACAGCACGTTACCTGTCATATGCGCAATGAGTGCTCGATACCGTGGTATCTGCGTCATCGGAAATCAGCCAATGAAAACGGGATTCACTGCGAAGACGAATTTTCGCCCAATCAGAATCTTTTACGTAGGTACAATCGGCATTTAAATCACCACTCACGATGATGTTCTATATTTTAAATTAAAGATATAATATACGATTGAAGTTGAAGCTTTATACTTTTGCATACGCTCTACCTTCGGCATTTAAAAAACACTTTAGCATTCAAAAGATGGTTTACCACGAATTATTGTCGATCAGAAGGTATTATTAAGATAGATTTCAGTATTTAGATAATGCTTGAGAGCTCGTTGAAAAGGAATTATAAGTATCCTACCTTACTGCCATTATACCTCTGCACGGCGTCATCATAAACATCAGTGAGATAATCACACTCTGACACGGCGTCATCGGGTTTGCTATGCATATTGACAAACGCAAAATCCTGTATGGCTATTGTGATATAGAGGAAATTCAATATTAATTGCCGAGAAGTGTGGAGTCGTTTTGATGTCAGTTGTACGAGTAGCAATGTCGCTATCAATATATAATCCAAATATTCTGAAACACGTTGAAAAAGATCAAAGGCTATCTCTCCTTGGTTCGCACAAAAAGCAGAGAAAAATTAACAGGTACTGTATTGATACACAGACATTAGTCAATCTGCGTTTACGTTCCCAGGAAAGGCGTACCATATTTGGTCAAGAAAACTCTGCCATGCACATGCTGAACACATCGCGCAAAGTAGATGTGGACATACGATCATTTCGATGTCCAACCTGAGCTATTTACGGATGGGACATTATATTAGATTGGATTTGAATATCGAAATTATGCTTTTGATCAGCTAATTTGTCTCGGTAACCATGGTAACTGTAAACATCTTTTAATTGTTTTTTAGTATTATATGAAACAAAACATATGGTTGAAATAGATTTCCATAATTGTGACTAAATTAGTCAACATAGATGTTTTCATTTTTCTGTCTGTTTGCTATTCGTGGGTAGACCTTTATCGTATGATAGGGGATAAACTGGACAATGAAGATCAATTCCTTACTTGCTGCCGAATCTCCTAACACCATGAAATAACTCACCACAGACACGGATAAAATCCTTGAAGTCCTAGATTCACCATGACATGCATATCTTTAAGGTTAAGACAACTTTGTGGCTGTTTCAGAGATTCTTGAGTATTCTAAAAGTCACTTTTAAGAGGTAGTATAAGTCCTAAGGAAATCTGCAACCTTCCGTAAGCGACAAGCTCCGTAAACAACCTACTAACTGTCCTCAACATTATGATGGCGCGATACACTGAACCAAATAGGTGCAGACCGGGCGGAAGTATTGGTCCTTGTAACTTACACTGCATTTGAGAACATTCAAAACCGCACCAACAGTATAGTTCGAGTTAAGTCCTTCACAGCTGCATATACTAGTGACTTGAATCTAGTAGAATTAGAATCGAATCTATTTGGTAGTTGAGTCAAATCAGTGTAAAAAAGATCTTGCTAAAGTAATTGGATACATCACTGTCAATTGACAATTACCTTATATATATTCTGAAATGGTTTCCAAATTAACGAATATTATTGTATTTCAAAACTCGAATGTTGTTTTATGTAAACTCACCCAATTCAACTATAATGACATGGTAGTAATATGGGATTATGAATATTCTGTATTCTAGAATACAGAATCTTACAGAATCACCTGTTTTTACTTGCCGTCTATTCCGTCAGAATGCGAGAATACTTTCTGGGCATGGTAATTATCAAGGGAATGAGGTCAAGCATCCAATGTTACTACCATGTGATTGGCTTGTAAACTACGTAAATGATATGGATGCTTACATGTAGTCGGTGAATGGAATCTCACAACGTACGGCTCCCGCTCAAACACGTCGTTGGTATCTACCCAATCATATGCATCTGTTACATTCAGCAGTGCTGACCTGTTGACAATGATATGACTTCAATATCTATCCTAAACAATACATTTTATCAAATATCCTGCTATGTGAACAAGAAGTAGGATTTCATGATTGCAGTGCAAGAATATTTCTGTTAAATGGTTCACATTCTATACAAAATAAGCAATGCTTTTCCAGCATCAATTTCTTTCAAAGAAATAATTTTAAATTAATTGATAGTTAAATACGTTTTAAAATTAAAGATGAATACAATTTGAACGGTGCGTCACTTTACCGAGGTGCGTTACTTGCTCATATACCATGGCGCACCCCTGTGTAACAATAGCGACGGACCTCTGCCATACAGTGACGGTACCCATAGCCCCAATCTTGTAATGAACCACTGAATGCTTCTGACGGAACATAACTGTCTCAAATGACGCACCCCCACCGTCATGCATCAATGTTACTGAACTGGATTGCAGTATGAAAATACTTTTTAAAAAGCGTAAACTGTTTTCTTCAAGAGCGGCACATACCAGTCCTATGAACAATATACGTAAGTACCATTCCCCGGGGTATTTCTGGTATGGCTATTTAAATAGTCATAATGGCGATCGGGTGATTTTATGCATTTCAACACGTAAGAGTATTGAAATAGTGATTTTTGCACTTCGGAAGTTGCATATCTAAATTGAAAGCCTGGTTGGTGGTGAGTAGGAACTACATGTAACTACATAAATGTTAGTATTTAGTTGTACACCTGATGACGTACATGTACCCTGTGACCCAGGTAAAGTGACTAACATTTACGCATTGTGACGATCTAAAGGCTGCCCATGACGTACCCTGCGTCAGAAATGTGATGGTTAATGACGCACCCATTCGTCAATATTGTGACGGTCCACCAAAGGCTGCCCATGACGTACCCTGCGTCAGAAATATGGCGGTTAATGACGCACCAATGACGCACCTCTCTCAGTGGTCGTATAGTGCGCCATACAACTGATGACGTACACATGATGACGTACCCTGTGACGTACCCAGGTAAAGTGACTTACATTGACGCATCCATTCGTCAATATTGTGACGGTCCACCAAAGGCTGCCCATGAAGTACCCTGCGTCAGAAATGTGGCGATTAATGACGCACCAATGACGCACCTCTCCCAGTGGTCGTATAGTGCGCCATACAATGATATGTGCATTACTTGAACAAGTAAACGTCCTGCTTTTTAGACATAAGAAGAAGACCTACCCACACATTTATTATGACTGTTAGGTGATGACTTACTTGAAAAAGTAAATGTACTGCTCTTTAGAGGAAGACCTGCCCACTCGAGCCCCAATCACCATGTCATACTCTGTGGAACCTACATGACTGAAAACACCAACAAAACAAAACTCGTGCGTATTGTAATACGTATAAGCAATGGTGTAAATATGGTCTTAAATTTGGATGGGGGAGGGGGGGGGGGGGGCAGACCTGTGATCAGGTGGGTATATCTAACTATTTTGTATATATATATATATACATAGAGTTTGACATTTCATCGGAGGGGAAGAAAATGGGAGGCACACCTTAAGTGCCTGTTAATGACGACGTGTTTCATGATAGTTTCCGGGGTAGTTTCACAAAGAAATTAAGCTCAACTGAAACAAACACTACCATGGTTATTACGCCCATGTACACTGAGTTACCATTTAATAATTAGTGAGTGATCTGTTTCACATCTTAACAGTAATTGCCCTTAAAGGGGCGTGTACATCTCAAGTGTTTGTCCTGGACAAAAATCACGTATCTGAGTCTCCGTGTTTCCATGTAATAATACCCATGGTGCAATAGATTTGCCGCGCCGAATTCCAATCGAAAAAACGTAATGGCCAACATTTTATGTACGAACGAAATACTAAGGTGTCTAGAATCGTTTCGAAAAGTAGTGTTATGCATTATAATGAAATCAGAATCAGAATTACAATCTCCTTCAGCATATAATCAACTTTTGGGCGATAATCCTATGTTAAAAACGCACAACAATCGAAATATAAAGCATTTTTGCCCGCATTTTTGCCCCGATTCATGTGATATTCGTATTTTGAACTTTATGTATTTTATTTTCTAAATATCTATGTGTAGTCTTCAGTAGCTCAGTCGGCAAAGCGTCGGCTTCATAATCATGAGGTCAGTGGTTCGAATCCTGGGATTGTTATACTTTTTTCTGTTTGTTATTTACACTTTATTTTTAGAAATTGACAGGATTGCATATCGATCGCAATATTTATTGAATGTTGAATGATATTTTTTTCTTCTTTTGCAATTTCACTGCGATAAAGAATACCCTATAAATATATTGTGTTGACTATTCCGTTCAATTGAACTATGGAGACCCTAGCTAGTCTATCAATGAACATGATTTGCAAAGGCCAAGTGTTATGTAAATAAGAAGCCAATCGGCTAATATGTCCTTGAATCGATTTTCTTATTTCCTATACGACCGATATTTGTATTTGCTGATATGCTCCAAACTTTAAAAAAAAAAGAGTGGTACCTTCAAAAATACGTTACGCGGTTCACGGCTTTCACGGCCTGGTGTGAGCGACTGTATTTTGGCGTGGATTTGATACCGTGCTCAGTGGCGAACCCAGAGGTCCAGGGGCCGGTGCCCCCCTGAAATATCCCCGTCGGTAAACTTGAGCTTCCGTCGGTACAGTCAGATGCCAACGTTGAGTGAGTCTATTGTATACGAAGAGAATTTATTTTTCCCTTGAAAAGCGGATGTCGATATCGTGCAATTCAATTTATGCCAAAATGTCAGCCTTATACAATGACAACATTAAGGCATTTAAATGTGGTTCAACGTCATGTGACTAGGGGGATATTTCCCGTGGCGCTGACCCCTGTCTCATTAAAAGCTTTAAATTAATAACCTTCCACGATCATCAATTTATTGCTCTTTACATTGAATCCAAACCTAGCTTGCAGCGACACCGTTTTCACATTTAAAATACAATTTAGAAACTGGGTTCAATTTGGCTACATTTCGTCGAATACTCAATAGTTCACCACTAGTTCATTATTATAGAGAACACATAGACACGTCAGTAAGTAGTTATGGCCGAGCGGTTACGAATATGGACTAGTAATCTAATAGATTCTCCCCTCCTCGGTTCGAATCCTGCTGAATACCTTTTTTTAGAAAAAAACGATTTAGTCTCTGTGTGTTTTGAAAATGGCGTATATTTTTACCGTAGGTGAATAAAAGTCGTGGCCCTGACCCCTGTCCAAAAATGTATTACAAATAAATATATTTTTGATCAAGTTTAATACGTTAGGAACATTTCTTGTGCATAAAGTTTTTGCTATGACGTCTAAAAATCATCAAAAATACGATGTTTACGATCGCATTGAAAATGCATCTTTATCGACTCAAAGATAGTAACAAAAATCGTGTTTTTTATTAAATCGGAAATGACATCTTACATAAATAGGACTTCCCCTTCAAAATGAGCCTAAGATGATCAAAAATTGATGGAGGCAATCCTTCACAATCGCGAGTTGTAAATGATCCGATTTTTTTTGATTTTTTTTAAAAATCTCACTTCACTGGCGGCCGGGGCGAACATAGACGGTATTTTCTTCATGCCTTGACTTCTGACTGGGTAGATTTGCGATTTCTACCAGGCAATTTTTTCAGCTACTGTTGACAATGCCATCGCTACCCCCACTTTTCAATATTTCAGCTACTGACAAGAAGAAGAAAATTGGGTCATTTTTGCGATTTTTTTTGTCGGTACATCATGACTTTCGTAACTATACCCCCCCCCCCCCCCCCCCCCCCACCCCCAGTTTCCAAAAGCTGGGTACGCCACTGACTGAGTGCTGAACTCATCATGTTCATTGCTGCTGCGAGCATCTTACTATAAATCTGTGTGGGGGTGTGTGTGTTTGTTATCCTTATGTCTCCGTTAGTTTTGATCAAAGTGGCGCATAATTTGCATGCAATATCGAGGAAATAACGGTGTGTTAAAGTTTATTCCAGTGAAATTGGTTAACAATTTGCTCCAAAAACAGCAAATCACCTCTCAGATTTGGCTCATAAATGCCACTAGACAACAACATTGTGCGTTGCGCGTACTGCCGCGTAATCATACCGTGGTATCGCGTTGCGTGTCGCGTTTGCGCAAATGCTAACGGCTAGCTTCACTGTCTGTAATCACTGTCATAATGGTATAATGATATATTACTAAATTCAAGCTATTTCACACGAGCATGTTTCGTCGTTGTTCGCGGAGCTGCGTCCAGATGCCTGAAATGTGATAACTAACGTGCGTGATGATATCACGATTGACGCGCGGTCATTTTTTGAATGTGCCCGGTACGCACCTCTGGGTTTACGCACATACGAATGCACACAAGTTCGCACGCATAGAATGGAGTTGACCATAGCATTATGACACTGACTATACGCTACTTGTACGCAATCCTATTTCAAAATAAAAGCAAGGCTCTCCCCTAGTATCAGCGGGCCCAACCGATATTTTAAACCAGCTAATATGCATAAAAATAATATAATTTATTAATATGCACCGAACGCATTGTCAGCTATAACTTGAATTTCATTAATTCAAATTGGTCATTTCAAACGGGAGATATGTGCACTTTTCCAAGGTACCTCTATGAATGCAAAAGTTTAACTCACGCATTTGAAATGTCAATCAATGCGTGTTGGTATTCACAATGCCTACAATGGACAATGGGGTATATTTGGAACACTTTCATGTATAAATTCAAGTATAAAGAAATAGCTAGTGTACCCATATATGCAATGAAGACATTGGTTAATTTTTAACAAAAGTATTTGTCGTGATTTTCTAAAAACGGGACCTGAATATTTTGACTCACCCTGTATACAAACCAACATCAGATTTGTATTTAGAGAATAAATATAGTTCTAATACTATATACGATGGTCTTATAATGTAAAGGCTGTACCATGGAGTCGTATATAGCAAAACAGCTAAGAACTATGTTTGATTCTCATTCATATTTAGATTATTGGTTATTTTGGTCTTTAATCAGTTTGTTAGATTTATTTTAACAACAAAAATAATAATCAAACAACATTATTATACATGTAAATGAGGTTCAAAACATTTCGCACGGTTAAAAAAAATCGCACAGCACAGTACATGTACTATTTTGCCTATTTGGGCTGAATATACCAATATATAACCGCCCGCCATCTCGGTCTTTTATCATTATTTTCCGATTTTTCATTATTTTCAGATTTTTCATTTTTTCCCTCCTTTTTATTTTTTTAGAGGGGCTGGGGGCGGGGGCACAAATGGTTTTTTTTTCTGTCAGGGGGGGGGGGGGGGGGGGGGGCATTCCCCCCCCCCCCCCCCCCTGAGCTACGCCACTGGCGTCATCGCGTTAGCGTCCCCTACACAAAGTCGCCGCCGTATGCGTTGTGGGTATAACGCAGCGATGACAGGTGCGGGTGTGCTAAATAACGCGATTAATTTGAAGCAGGATGTTGGAAAACAGCTGGATTCGCCGATTTTATAAAGGGGGAAATTTGTTGTTGTTTGTTTAAAATAAATCTAACAAACTGCGTTATTTTATGATAAAAGATCAAAATAATTAATAACTAATAAACTAAATATTAGAATGAGAATAAAACATAGTTCTTAGCTGTTTTGCTATAGACGATGGTCTTATAATGTATAGGCTGTACCATATTTGTGTCGTCGTGTATTGACGCCTGCGGCGACCATACACGACTCCAAATATGGTACAGCCTATACACTATAAGACCATCGTCTATAGCAAAACAGCTAAGAACTATATTTTATTCTCTAAACGTACAACAACTTTCCCCCTTTATAAAATCGGCGAATCCATCGAGCTGTTTACCAACTTATTGCTTCGAATTAATTGCGTTCTTTAGCACACGCGCATATGGCAACGCTGGGTTACACGCACAACGCATACGCCGGCGACTTTGTGTAGGGGCCGCTAACGCAATGATCATGCGCACTGAATGTATCATTATTCAAACGAATCAAGCCCCGCCCTAAATGTCTCATAATATAAACTGCTCACAAAAAGTATCGAAACACTTAGAAATGATCCAATATATAGCGGCTCGAAAGGGTATGCATTAATAGAAGCAAATAACCAAGTGTATAATATTGTTCTGAGTATTTTGACACCTCGATCGATGAGATACGATGTTGCGGAGCGGAGTTATTGTCATTTCGATGGTCGTGGGTCCAGTTTCAAAAGTGACAATCATCATATAGAAAGAGGTTTGCATTACTGTTTGGAATGATCAAATTCGTGATTTTCAATAGGGATGAGTGTCACTTTGGAAAGTGGACCCACGATCATTGAAATGACAATAACTCCGCCCCGCAACATCGTATCTCAACGATCGAGGTGTCAAAATACGCAGAACAAAATTATGCACTAGGTTATTATGCTTCGATTAATGCATACCCTTTCGAGCCGTTATGTATTGGATCATTTCTAAGTGTTTCGATACTTTTTGTGAGCAGTTTATATTGCGTATCGGATGAAAATCAGCAATAAAACACCAATCACAGTCCAGTGACATCCAAAACCACACCCACTGTAAACATGGTAAAGAATCTACAATATTGCAATGAAATCAAAGTAAAACAAAGTACACCCTAACACATAAAGAAGTTCGTCACACTTAAGTGATGTGTGACGATCCATTTTTACTCTTCAAATTAAAGGATGTTAATGATTTGAACAACCATAACGAACAACAGTTTATAACAGACGGGAACAATAGCAGACAAGGCATTGAGAGACTAGTTATGTTTCTTTCAAACAAGTTTAAAACTTTCCACGCGGCTATTTTAGTTTTACCACACAAAACAGATGTTTCAAAAGCCTTTCCGAAATTTCAAGTAATCTCAAGAATTAGTGAATCAATACAAGGTATATTTGTACTTATTTTAATGTATTTCTTGTGGTGATTCCAAATATGGTGATGGAAATTCAATCATTTTGACATTTTTGAAACATTTTGTTCGGTTCATAGACGCCTGCCGCGTGGAAAGTGTTAACACACACACCCCCACAGATGACAAAATTTCGCGCGCATTTGTCTTCCCAAAATGCAATATTCTTTGCTACAAGCTTGTTTAGAGCCAACATGTACCTCGATCGTGCACAAAATAGGTGCAAATTCGAAAATGTTCGCGCGCTACACGCGCATAATTGACTCACAAAAATCTTTCGGTGATTTTTTTTTTTAAACGCCCCCCCCCCCCCCCCCGCCCCCCCCTTTGAAAAAAGTGTCTTACGGCCCTGAAGTCTCACAGTAGTGGCACAATACAAATATTGGGTTATGATGTGCTCAGGACCGGGAGTCAAGACGAGAGAGATTTAGGACAGCGGACAGCATTTTATATTATAATTGCGCTCTTGCAGCGATGAGCATGATGAGTTCAGCACGGTATCAAATCTACGCCAAAATACTGTCGCCCATACCAGGCCGCGTAAGCCGTGAACTGCGTAATGTATTTTTGAAGATACAACTCTCTTTTTTGAAGATTGGAGCAAATTACAAATATCTGTGTTGAAGGAACTAAACAAATCGATTCAAGGATATAAGCCGACTGGCTTCTTATTTACATAACAATTGGTCTTTGCAGACCATGTCCATTATAGACGTGCTAGGGACTCCATAGTTCATATGGTTCAATCAACACAATTATATTTACAGGACATTCTTTATCATAGTGAAATCGCAAATGAAAAAAGTATTATTCAACATTCAATAAATATATAGCGAACGATTATAAGCAATCCTGTTATTAAAAAAAAAAGAGTGTAATAACAAAAAGAAAAAGACATTTACAAGATTCGAACCACTGACCTCATGATTGTGAAGCCAGCGCTCTACCATTTGAGCTAATGAAAACTATGCATAAAACAGTTTTAAAATAAAATTAGATAGAGTTTAAAATACAAATATCACTGAAATCGGAGGGTAAAATGCTTTATATTTCGATTGTTGTGCGTTTTTATCAAAGGTTATCGCCCAAAAGTTGATTATATGCTGAAGGAGATTGTAATTCTGATTTCATTATTATGCATTGCACTTCTTTTTGAAACTATTCTAGACACAGTTCGTTCGTACAATAATTTCAACATTACCTTTTGTCGATTAAAATTCGCGGCAAATCTATTGCACCATGGGTATTATTACATGGGAATCCGGAGACTCAGATACGTAGGGAGTCATGTGATTTTTGTCCAGGACAAACACTTGAGATGTACACGCCCCTTTAACTTGTTTATTAATTAAATGATATAATTAATTTACAACCAATCACAATTGCGCGATTCTATTGGAAGTCCGTATATGTGTTCAGTAGAATGTAATCACTTACTAAACAAGTACAATTGCCTTCATATGCGGCGCATAAAAAAATAGATAGAGGGCCCGGTTTCATGCAAAGTGCATGCACAATGTTTATGAATTGTGCTAAGCATCATTGGTTCATGAACATGTGTTACGACTACATTAAATCCCGGGCATTAAATACATGATACATGAACTAATAATGTCAGCTGCACTTTCATACTGCTTATAATAGATAACGCGTTTTATCGTTGCTTTGTTATCAGAATGACCGTGTAAACAACCTGTTTAAATTCCTTCCTAAATGAATTCTTATATCACATCACTATCATTGACACGGCACGTACGTGATGGGAGTGTAACAGCTGCGTCATCGTCATTATAGCATTGTAATTATCAGTTTATGTTTTAAAAAATCAACCTGCAACTATTAGTCGTCCCGTTTACCTCGTAAAATGTTTTTGGAGAGGTATCACTCTTTATAGTATGACTTGTCGCGAATATTTCAAAATATAAGAATTTGCTAATGCCATTTCGATCAATATTAAGAGAAGCGCTATGAAAATATGAACAGCATTTTAAATGACGCGTACAATATGATACACATTGATGCGCGTGCATCACATCTATATTGTTTGTCCATTCTAATGACGTTTTACACAGTCATTCTAAAAGTGTATCTTACATTAGTGTCGATATTTATCGCATAATAGGTGAGCTCCTACCATCAGGAGCTCCTAACGAGATTCATTATGAATACTAGTATATTAAATAAGTTGGATCGTTGGATACCTTACGGAACCGTTATTTTGACATCATGATTTTTATCAGACACACTATATTATATTTTAATTGCCTCATATGACTTACCTATTGAGTGCATTCAGTAAATCGATCACTGCCTCTCCAGATTTATCACGATATTCTTGAACCAAAATCAGATCGTACCTCGCCAAAACCTGTCGCACAATTGACAATTCGACCTAATCAATGATTGTTCATTGGTTATTTGTTAGCTTTTCGCTAAACATGCTAAACGGGGTTTCATCCAACGTGACCAACTATAGCAAAAGTTTTACTTAACCAATCAACGAAGTAATCTATTATTTCGAAGCGGGAAAAGTGTACTTTAGGTCGTCCGATTCTGGAACACCCAGTATTGCTAAATACTGGTACAAAGTCTGTGTTCCAGTATCGAGCGATACTGGCACATATAAAATGTCCCAGTATCGGGCGATACCGGAACTCAATCATGTACCAGTATCGTGCAATACTGGGCAAAATCACTACTGGTAGCATGCGTACTGGAACTCCTGTATCGACCGATACTGGTGCAATACAATCGTACCAGTATCGAGTGATACTGGCAACTTTTATGTTCCAGTGTTGAACGATACTGCTATACCAGTATCTGGGACCTAAATAACACTTTTTTCCTTAGTTGATTTATAAAAAATTAGTCGTTCGTACCTCCCGTTCGTTCGTTCGTGCGTAATTTCATTCGTTCGTACGTTCGTTCGTTCGACCAAGTTAGGTTTCAGCTGATTTCTTTATTACCTTTACAAGAATGTCCACAATTGTAGGTTTGCTCATTTTAGTCACGCCAAGTACTTCAATATTCCACGAAGCTACAGTCAATGAGTCTGCAGCGTCTCTCAGAAGAATGAGGTTAAGCAAGCCAATGTAAAACAATTGGTTAATTTTCATCCTGATCAGATGTGGTGACGTTCCCTGTGAAATATAATTAGAAAATATATAGTTATTAAATAATCATATTATGTACCTATTTTCTTCAATTATATGGTTCATGAACACTCCCGTTTGTGTGAAAAGCGGGTGGGGGCTAAGAAAACAACTTTCCCATATGCATTTTTTATGCCACTTGTAGGCGTTAACTTTTCAGAAAGGCGAAAAATTGCGCTAATTTGATTCTGTAAAATATGTCACTTAACTGATCTATCATGAAATTGATACATTGATCTAAATTGATCAGCCAATTTGAATTTCATTCGGCGTTTTGAATTTGATGAACATTTTCTCTCCCATAGGTTTTCACAGGGATAGATATTGCGATATACGTGACATAATCGTGGCACCAGTGGGGCATACTAGTAATACGTTTGATGATTGTTTTATTACATTGATTCGGCTACGGGTATAACTGTTATAGAAAATGTCATGTGTACCCACCCCGTTACGTATAAAGAGGGTCCATAGGTACCAAAGCTAATTATCTCAAAAACAAGCTGGTCGATTTCGGAAAAAAAATTCTCGACAAGATGCGCAACTAAAAGTTAGAGAAAAAACCATAGTTATACACTTCCAACCCCTCCCCTTTACACACTTGTTAAATAAGAGAATCAATGTGTTTTTTTAGACCGTTACCCTGTTATATCTTCTGGTATAGCGAACTTCAGTATTACGGCGTCCTTGTTCTACGCCAAGAAATAAATACTACCGAACTGATACCTACCATTTATGACTTTGAAAACTGAGCATGCTGATTCAGTTTAGGATAATCACATTGAATATGTATTCGAAATAAAATAAAAATACATGAAGCGTGATTATTTTTGCTATTAAGTAACTGAATGATTTTAAGTTAGGTTTCAGCTGATTTCTTTATTACCTTTACAAGAATGTCCACAATTGTAGGTTTGCTCATTTTAGTCACGCCAAGTACTTCAATGTTCCACGAAGCTACAGTCAATGAGTCTGCAGCGTCTCTCAGAAGAATGAGGTTAAGCAAGCCAATATAAAACAAGGTTGCGCTATTACAATCTAAAGGTGTCTCAATTATAGGTTTTGATTGAACATGTTGAAGAGGTTCACCCACTCATACACACAATTTGATTAAGCCTTTATACTTTTTAAGATATAGGCCTACTTATAGTTTTATAATTGTAATAATAATATATATATATAAATACTGTCGTTATCGGTCGGTAAAAGTGTCAGGGAGAGTAAATGTCTGTTTGTCACCAAGAGGAGTGTGAACTATTACAGCAATGGATGGACCCATCGTGATTTTCAATTTAGCAACAGTAAATTCGAATGGATAAACAAAACCATCAATACAACATGGAACAGAAGTTGATTTAAAATATGGTTTTATTTTAATTCATACACTCTTAGTGGCGTCGAACCAATCAGAAAGCAAGAAACTAAAATACACGGAGTGCATTGATAATGTCTAATTTCACTCAGCGTGCGCGCTTTGTTTTAACTCGTTATTCAGGCATCAAGGGTTCGCCGATTTTCACGTGGGTATAGCAAACCTGTTAATGTTTTTATTCGATAATACATAGATCAAAAGTATGCTGAAAATTGTGAATTTTGATTTGTTAGTGTCGTGTATGAATAAGGTCAATAGATGCGTATGTTTTTGTTTCTCAAAACAATTATACAAATCAATGCACTTGCGCAAATGTTGATATGCTCACAATAGCACTCCCCTGCTGGGTCGTGTCATTATTCACACATCAACATCTACTCACGTGCATTGATTTGTCTAATTTATTTCGAAACAGCTCATATCGTCGTGCGAGTACAACAATAACGTATCTGCATTTTGCTGTATTTGCAGGAGAAGCATTTTTATGTTTTTTATACTTATTGTGTTTTTTGAGTAAAAATATATTGTTGTGGAAGTATAAATATTGTTTTCTTTGATAATATAAATCGAACATCGTGTCTTAAACATAAGTTTTTGAAAAAAATATTGACCCTTTTAGATAACGTGTCTGCACTAACAAATCTAGTGAGTGCAACAAACAACGTATGTGGCAGATACGTTATTATTGCACTAAGAAAACTTACATACGACATTGTTGAACTCGCACGGCGATATGCATTTACTGACAAATAAAATGTGCTCGAAAAAAGTGTACTTTATTAGGTCCCAGATTCTGAACTGTACTAGTATCGATTGAAAAAGTCAGTGTATCCAAAATGTTCCAGTATCGGGCGCTAGTGGAACACAAATATGTACCAGTATCGTTTAATACTGGGACAAATCACTACTTGTAGCTTGTGGACCAGTATCACCCGATATTAACACTTAAACACGTTCCAGTATCGAGCGATACTAGAACACAATTTGGTGTTCCAGCATCGCCCGATTCGGGAACAGTAAAATTGTACCAGTATCGACCGATACTGGTAACGTGGAAGATCTAGTATTGAACAGTAGGGACCTAAAGTACACTGTTTCCACTACCACGAGTTAGTGACGTCACTGCTTATTTACTTATCGCAGTGACTGAACGCAAACACATGCGCTGGCGTATACAGACATGCGTAGACGATAGTTATACGCGTGCGTACATTCAGCACCTGTAAAGTTACGTCATTGTCCATGACTAGAGTGAAATGTTTCTACCGATGGCCAACAAATGATCTCATTGACCACGAAAGTGGCAAGACTTATGATTATCGATTAGCTTTTTGATTTATTCGTCAACAAATCATGATCGAGGTACTTTACATTATGTTCGCCACGATCGTTTAAAAAGCGGCACACGATCTGATTATGATCAAATCACATCACGAAAGCAAAGAAACACAGCTTTTTCCAGTAAAAGCTGGAAGCGGGAAGGATTGCGAGTTCAAAACACATGGCCTTACCAAGGGTCGCGTTATTGCGCGTCCTCGCGTCCTAGGACCCCTCATTTTCTTGTGGGACGCGTACGTTTACATATTGAACGTCACTAACGGGTCCCAATCGAAAATGAAGGGACCCTTTAAGTTAAATCTGACGATGTATGGACGTGGAAACCTTAAGACATTCTGAAAATTGTCAATCTACATTGTAAATTTGTTAATGTCCGTAAAAGATAAATACAATGCAAATCCTGTATTTTTAAATGTTTTTAAACACATTAAATCGCTTCCGAATTGCTTCCGCAACTTAATTTCAAGCGATTTCCAAAACATTCTATAAGTATCTTCTACTGATTATAACATGGACACAACATAGGTATGAGTTACACGTTCTTACGCTAGTGTGCGTATCTGTGTTAGCGACTGTTTGCAATGAGGGTCACAGACTCACAGTTCAAATTCAACGATCTCTGTACAGACCGCGCGTGAACAATGTGTATGCTACAATGTATCAGCCTACTGAATAACAGCGAAACACGCATGCCGTTAAATCGATTAAACAATAGCATACACGCCTAGATGGAAGAACCGATTTAAATGGTTAGAGCATGGACTTATCAGAAAATAAGTCCATGGTTAGAGTTAGATGGGGAGAAGATGTGGTGTTCATCTTGCACCGAGGCAGCGTCGAGGGGATTAAAATCAAACAAGAAAAATGCGTTCCTTAAACAAAAAGGCTGCAGTAATTTCCAGCTCTCTGGGCTGAACTGAACCTCTAATTTCTCTAAATCGGTTTTTGACCATTTTAAAGGCTCAAACTTCAGGACCCCTTATATTTCTGGGGGACCCCTTAAATTTAGTTTTTGCAGTCCTTAAAGGGTCCTGAAAAATTTAATGGGACTCCTCATATTTTTGAGCCAGTGCTACCCTGGGCCTTACACTAAAGTGTTTAAAACCCTTTCGGATCCACAGAACGCCAAAGCGTTCCTAGGAATTAAAGAAAAACTAAGAAAAACATTCAAATAATGTCTCTTTATCTTAAAAATGAAACAACCAAATGTAATCAAGTTTGGTATCATTTTAAAGCTTAAAATGTCTTTTACAACTTGAATCAGAGAGCAAGGACATTACAAATGAAGCATAATTGCTATAATAGGAGTCAATCTCAAATGTCAAAGGTTGAAATTGAAACCCTAAATTTAATTCGGATTTGAAAGGGATTATATAAGTGTCTTAGGTTTTGTAATATATACGCTAGCAACTTTAAAGAATAAGTCCAACTTTACAATTATTATAGATTAACTTCATCTCTTCATTTTGAAGCACTGATCGCGGATATCGGTAAACATATAAGAACGCTACGTCTTAATACACCGAAACTGCGTGTAGAAAATCGATGCTAAAATGAAAAACGGACTTTGGGTTTTGACATTGTTAATATTCAGCCAATCTTCGTGCAATATCTCAAACTAAAAAAGAGGAACATATCTTTCATATTTTTATTGATATTTTTACGAGAGGCTATATCTGAGCATATTTATATCCTGATATTAAGTCACTTTTTTGACCACTGTACAGGTATGTATACATACATTTAGTACGTATTCTAATAATGCGTACAATTTTACCCACTGTATAGTGTATTACTATGTGCACCGTGGATTCCCTGCGTGCATTTGTAAATAAGCTGCATGTTTTAGTGCAGCTAACATCCCTTCCACAGATACATCACATTACCTTGATAAAACACGACTATTGGTTTGGTGTAGATCCAAGACCCAGTAGGCACCATACACGATTCACCGTAAATATGAAGTGAATAATTCCATGTACATTATTTTGAAACGTGTGTTTACTAAATAAGTCTTTGCGTTTATACAGATTCCATCAGGAAACTGATAATAAACACAGATATCTATCTTTATACGAACTTTAGTCTGAGAGATAAGAAATGGAAAGTGGTGAAAACGACAAGTTTGATTAGCAAACACGATCGCCTCAATTATCAATATCATGATATGCTATCGTGCGTTCGGTCGTACAGAATCAATAGTAGTGGAGACGTGAGCGCAAAAAGTTCGAAAGTTCATATTGACATTTTGAGATACTGGCATTTATTGTTTACAAAATATTGCTAATAAACATAAACGTTCAAGTTGTTACTTGGTGAGTATAGGTTATGTATTTGTATTTTACACAAAATTAGCACTAACATTGATTATGGATCAATATTAATTGATTTTGGACTTACGCACTTCTTGCGCTCACGTTGGCACCATAGGATTTGTACAGAGTTTGTATTACAAATTCATAACAAATCTTGCAAAAAATAATTCAATCCTTGAACAAGTAATACTATACATTTATTTAAATTACGTTTCTAGCAATTATAGTGTAAATCAGTGAAATTTGAAGTCAGTGCGGATGAATTAGCCCCATTTTTTACCAGGGATACTGATAGTGAAGACAAACAGAAACAAATGGATACATTTTATGGAGTTACAAGCAGTATTTCCAGACTCACTTAGGGGCGATATCCAAACTCTACAGTGATTTTAAAGCATTTTTCTAGCGATTTTACAACGATATTCCAACGGTATTTCGTTCTATTGTTAAAAGCATCGGAAAAAGATCGGTGATTAACTAGAAACCTCTCTACTTATCTGGCGTTAACAATAGAACTATTGTAGTACTCTCGATGGCTGCATTAGTGAAGCAGACAGATCAAAGGCGCAAGGAAGGTTGTGTTATATTCTTTAAGAAATACTATAATATAGTATTTCTTATAGGTTTCTAGTTAATCACCGATCTTTTTCCGATGCTTTTAACAATAGAACGAAATACCGTTGGAATATCGTTGTAAAATCGCTAGAAAAATGCTTTAAAATCACTGTAGAGTTTGGATATCGCCCCTTATAGCATACAACATCTTTCATGATGAAACGACATAAGTTTACCCATTTAAGTAGTTGAATATAGGGCGAAGTTAACGAATTAATATATTTTGACTTTCAATTGCAACAACATTTTATGATAAATTACTTTGATTCAAGTTTTAAAAACACCATAATAAGTGGACTTACATACTTCTTGCACTCACATTGCTGACAGTGCTAAATTAGACCCCTGAAAATAATTTACAAGTCTCAAATTCTTGCGCACACGTCTTCAGTTATTGAATTGACACATTTTTGTCGTACACGATGCTTTTCACCCAGTTCTATAGACAGATTGACTAAAAAGTGAAAAGGTATGATTATTAAAGTATGCCTAAAGTTCAAACTTATATTCATAATTGGTACCAACATCACTATCGATTTTCCTGTTTTAAAATGAATGTTTTAGATTTTTGTGTTACGTGATAATTTAACATCGTATTTATAATAAACTTTTAAAATTATAAATGATTGACGAAATAAAAAGTGTACGGGTAAACGGACCTCTCAGGTATCGACGAGGAGAGGTCTGATAATACAGTTCTGAGAGCGGAGGCGAGGCGGTGGGGGGAGGGGGGAGGGGGGGGGGGGGGCGTGTGTCAGGCAATTTTTACAATATTTTACAATTTCAAAATTCACTAACAAACAATATGGAATTGATTGGGCATTTCACAATGCACTCTGGCTTGGACATTAAACACACTGCAATCAAGCATAATGATTTGCTTATGGAGAATCTTATTGACAATTATTTGCTGCAACGTTCCTTTTGTGTTCGCTGTATTATGCGCTCTCAGGCATGAGGAAGAATTCCTGAAACCAATTCCATCAGATCTGTGTAAAAAAATATATAAGAAAGAAAATCTCAACACCAACAAAAAAAGGTTATTTGTCTCTGAGGTCTTAGAAATCATAGAAAGACAGAAGTCAGGAAGTGCAAATTTATATTTCATTTGATAAAGGTGACCTTGTGCAATTTAGTACCCACTCACTCCATAGATCCATACGGCTGTAACACAGAGACATTTGTCCATGTGAATCCGTGCACCAAGAAACCCAATTACGATAGGGTTTTGGTGAGGAAGTCCCGTCCATGAAATTAGGATTATGATATTTATTCCGTTGTTGAGTACTGTGTTATGTGCGTTAAAATAATTGCGTGCAAATGTTAAAATGAGTCGCCGGGCGCCGCACGCTAAGAAAACCAAATCGTACACAAAATGCCGTATCCTCAGACCACACGGTGACCGCGGTCAAAGTCCGTTAGCGTTCGGCCTGTGGGTAAACCGTGACAGTATAGCCCGGGAGCGATCGTTTCTTCTTTATTTTCCTTCATACCGCATTCTTCACATTTACGAAATAAACATTGGTAACACAATGTCTAGTAATCGAGGAATGAGCACATCAGCAGCTTGATGTGTTCCTATATACCAGCCTCCAATTAATCTTGTTTTTGTTTGCGTGCATGGCTGCACTAATCTGCACAATGTAGGTATAAGCAGTTATGTATAGGACCTACAATAAAGGCTGCTTGGGGGACTTTCATGTAAGCAGACAATGTTATAACTGAATACTAAGAAAATGGTAGCTACAAAACATGCAACTTGTTATGGTTTTCTGCTTTAGGCCTAACATTTTCTTACTCAAATAGTTTGTCAGATGTAACAATAGGATGACATCGGTGATTTCTACCTACCAATGGCAATTGATGCTAACATTAATTCCAAGATTACTGGCCGCTGATCTCGTAATGAGGGCTTAGAGTGTAGACAGGGTGTTTAGATCTCGTGATGAGAGCTTAGAGTGTAGACAGAGTGTCAAATGTTCAAGCACGCCTGTATAAAAATACACGTTGTTGCTTACCCGCTATCCATTGCTTTCACTTATGATATGGTCATTTCGACGGGGTAATGGTCACTGATGTCTCTGGCCTAAAAAATAAAACAATCAATCGATAAATAACATTTTAAAAATTTTCATTTCAACATTTGAATCAGTCCTAAGTATGAATATGAGACGTGAACGGTAGAACAAATGAAATTATACGCATTATACCAAAATCGTTGTTTTTTAAAAGCAGGTGTTTCGATTTCTGGCCAAATTTTCAACTTGATGTTTTCTATTCTACATGAAGGGTCATCATTAAAATATTTGTATTCCAAAGTTTGAGTTGCATAACTCCAATGATTCTTTTTTTAGAAGCACAAGGTGACATGAAATGTCCCCATTGAGTAGTAACCAAAGTAGCCGGGTTGTTAACCACCTTTGCCGGTAATTCACTGCATTTTAACCTATAACGTCTAAACGGAACGTATCTTGCGCCTGAGATTTAACAAAAATACTGAGAGCAATATGGGTTCTCTTTTAATATCAAAATATGTTGATGTGATTTTCATTGTTACGTGATCCACCTTTAATTTGTTGTGTTCTTATTATTTTATTACACATCGTACACTTACCAGATCATATGATATTCCATAGTATGTATGGAAATTAAATACAGTTGATGCACTCACAGTCTTGATCATATTGCCTGTTACTACAATTCTATATGGGGAACAAACAAAGTACATCAACATTTATGAATATAACTTAATCAGATATTTTACTTAAGCAATGTTAAATCATCCCCGTATTTCCGTACCCTTATTGAAATCTTAAATACGAGAAGAAAAAAACCCAATCGCTCCGCGGGCTATGCTATTCTCACGGTCGCAATGATGTCACAGAATGGAATACTGGGACCTGATTGGTCAATTACGGGCAATAACGGCTGCTCCAAGTTATACACCTATCAGTTATAAGACGCACTATACGACCCCCGGGAGTGGTGCGTCACTTTACCGAGGTGCGTCAACTTCTCATGTACCATGACGCACCCTGTGTCAAAAAAACGACGGACCATTGCCATCCAAATACGCACCCTCAGTCAATTTTTGGACGCACCATTGGTGGATTTTGACGGACCATGACGACGCACCCCGTCGTCAGATATCGTTGACTAACTGGATAAAACACGATGACTACTGAAAATGAAACTACTTTTGATTCACGTGGGGATCTGCCCTTATTCGATGTTGTCAACCATGGCCCTCGAATATATAGACTCCGGACCGGGACCGGGATGGACGGAACCAAGAGGAGAACTTTTATTGTGCAATATTCTCCTTGGAGTGAAAGATTGCTTTGCGGTGATGGGTGAAGTAAACAAAATCACACTTTATGGCAAACTTGCTTGTCACATAAAAAGCTTCTTTGTTCAAAATATTACCAATAATAATTATGTTCTACAGCTGTGTCGCGAATAAAATTAAATGTATCGGGTCAAAAACAATTTATAAAAGACATATTTCCCAGCACCCCGGACACACTCCATGCTGAGTTTCACTCCAGTTATCGGGAGTGAGTACGCCAAATTCAACAACCGCGACCGTGAGAATTACCTATCGTAGGCACAGTTTGTGTTGGTACTAGCAGTGGTATCAGCATCGTCGGCAATTCGCCAATCAAATCTGGACTGAGTGCGAAGACGAATACTAGCCCAGTCTTTCTCTTTTACGTAGTCACAGTCGGCGTTGAAATCTCCAACGATAGCGACGTCCTGTCGAATACAGAATCAAAAAGAGTTACGTATGTTAACGCTTTCCACAAGGTAGGCGTCTGCAGACGACATTCTAAAAGTTCACAAAATGTTCCAAATAATGTCAACTTATTAAATTTCATCACCATATTTGGAATCACCATGAGAAATGCAATAAAATAAGAACATACATGACTAGTATTGGTTCAGTAATTCATGAGAAAAGACATTGAAAGCTATTTAGTTGGAAACAGTTTCTGGAAAATCTATTTTGTATACCGTATGCTAAAACTAATATCTTCGTGAAAAGTGTTAATTAAAATGTTATCAAAAGGAAAACAAATGTATAGTAATTTCAAAAACACTCTTACCTTTATACCCCATGATGAATACACGTTGTCATAGACGTCGGTTAGGTAGTCAATTTCTATCACAGCATCATCTGGCTTTGCATGGATGGCCATGATCACAAATTCTCGCTGTGCTGTTAGTTGGTAAAATGAAACCATTAAGGGCCGTATACTCCTACTAAACCCGCTTTTAAACTCTGCAAATCTCGCCCCCAGAGTGGTCGTGCGTTCACTCTATACAGGGTTCAATTGTGTGTGGCCCGAATGAGTTACACTAGATATCACCCGAATTCCTCAAATGCATGTGTATTTTTAAGACTATACAATTTGCACGTCAGCTTGCACCGGGCACGGTTGAGTAGTCATTCAAGGCGTACAATTTGTGCACGAGCTTAGTTGAACGCGAGATAAATTACCCCCTAAACCCATGTTAAAAGTTAGACACTTGTCAGTGAGGTAGACGCGTGTTTAATTTTACATTTTTTTCTCTCAAGAATTGCGTTTATTTAAACGGTGTTTTCTAAAGTCAAATTTAGCCTGTTTCGCTTAAATCCGCGTTTAAATATATACGACAATGCGACACTAAGTGATTATTCGAGTGAAAATTCAACAATCGCGTCATTTCGTAAATCATACTCTCGTGCCTTATATTTTACATTATTCTTATATAGTGGGTGCACGGCTGTTTGATCCCACATAATGTGTCCGTTTTATTCTGAGAACACCGTAACTTGCGGGCCCAGTTCTGTTTTTAACTGATAATTCAAAAAGGGCTCGAACAATTTTCTTGAAATTTTCACCGTATACTCTTATTCATTAGCACTACCTAAATCAGGTCAAACCATAAAAGGGCCACTATATAATCTTTTTATCCCATCATTTTAATTATAAATCGGACAGTCAAACACCCGTGGGTGTGGTTTTGAATGTCAACAGGCAATTTCATTGGTTTTCTCTGCTGATTTTCGCACTATATATTTTGAGACGATTATAATATATAGTTTTGGGCGGGGGCTTATAATTCACACGTTCAGTGCGTAATACTAATACACCTGTAAGTTGTAAGACGCATTATACGACCCCCGAGAGAGGTTCGTCATGGGTGCGTCGTTTACCAACACATTCTTGACGAAGGGTACGTCAGTGGCAACCTTTGGTCCGTCACGAAATTGACGAAGGGTGCGTCAATGTCCGTCACTTTACATGGGTGCGTCACAGTGTACATCATTTTTACGAACAACAAAATACGAACTTTAAAATTTAAATATATGCCATACTATACCACCAACCTGGCTTTACTTTACGGCAAACATCACTTTTCCGATATACCGCATGTTCTAAAATGCCTGAAATCTCTCGATTGCCGTGCAGGTGTGCAAGAGTTTGGCAAACGGAAAAAACAAGGAACCGACAGTAGACCGAGAACCTTTCATTTTGAGAGTACTGTCACATATAATATAGGGGATCAGCATTACGATAAACCACGCAAGCTCAGAACAGTCAAACCACAGCAGAGGTAGGAGGACAGGTCCATTCACTAGGATCATGTACGAAAAAAATAATCGCCAACGGGGGTGCGTCATATGGTCCGTCAGAATCAACCAATGGTGCGTCACAAAATTGACTGAGGGTGCGTATATTGTATGACAGAGGTCCGTCACTTTTTTGACACAGGGTGCGTCATGGTACATGAGAAGTTGACGCACCTCGGCGGTAAAGTGACGCACCATTTCCGGGGGTCGTATAGTGCGTCTTCTGATAGGTGTATATTGATGATGTCTTTAAATGTTCAAGTGCGCCCTACACACAGTTCCCGGCGTATGCGTTGTGCCTATAACGCGGAAATACAATTGACATACGTGTACTAACGAACGTGATTATACGAAGCAGGCAAGTCAGCAAACAACTCACTGAATGTGCCAAAAGTATAAAGGGGGACAATTGTTGTAGTTTGATTGAAATAAGCTTAACAAAAAGCATTATTTTGATGATACAAAATAAAATCACCAATAAACTAAATAAGAATGCAGCGACCATAAACGTCACCAAATATGGTGCAACCAGTGGGTGCAACCGGGGGTGCAACCGGGGTGCAACCGGGGGTGCAACCGGGGGTGCAACCTAGACATTATGAGATCAACGTATAGCAAAATGATACATTGTTCTCTACTTGAGTCTATGCTATAATATACGGTATTCCATTAAAATTGTTATCAAAGAACGTCAACGCGAATTCAAAACTGTATAAGTACTTACCGGCAAAGCTATTGGTGGCTTGGAATCGAACAATCATTGGTTCTCGCTCGAATTCATCGTTAGGTTCTGGGTATTCGTAGAATCCCTTGATGGTCATCTCACTTGGTCTAAAATACAATTACCATAGTGATCAGTGAGTGACCATTCAAAATAATGTTAATTAACACTTTGAAAACCCCCATCTCCTCATATAATTGCGTAATCACGGAGGGGTATATAGGCTCCGAAAAGTTATTTTTGGGAGTTACAGCATTAGCGCGATGCACAATCACCTGCATGGACTCAATGTTAAACATATTAAAATATCAGGGTATCAGAGTTGTTATTACGCGTTTCGCGCTCATTATTTTAAACAAATTAGTTGGTAAAAGTAACGGTAAAATCGAGTGTTACAAGGATAATATCAATATTGTAACTTGTATTTGTTATAAACTTGCCTGTACATAAAGACGTATTGTTCTTTATATGATGATCGGCCAGCACGTGACCCGAGTATCATATCATAGGTAGCTGCCGAGTACCTGCATATTTAAAGCCAAATAATGACATAATTAACATGATTATCTACAAAAATACACCCTTATGAAACATGTCGTGTCATAAGGGTGTGGGGGGGGGGGGGGGGGGGGGTGAAAGTATACGCCCTCACCTCTGACTATCATTCGGTTGAATTGACCCCATTTCGGTTAAACTCGGGAAAATTCAAAGATTGCCGAGAAAAATGAAATTTGGAAAAAAGGAATTGTATAAAATGATAATGTACGTAGGAACCCGGAAGTGTAATCGTTTAATGAAAAGCGGTTGAATAATGGCGCTATATTGAAATGTGGTTGAAGCACATTTATGTGGTGAGTGATGCTGATAATTTTGATGTGATCTACATCGAAAATGCCAAATCGTGAAATTGTACATGATAAACGGCGAATTAAGGTAAACGGTTTCAGATGGGAGTTTAGTTATGCCTAAGTATTACGTAGGTGCAAAAGCACTGATTTCCAGATAAATCTAGGGCCCACTCCCATATGTATCTCTCAGTGCCCTTTTGAATGGTTTTACTTCAGTTCTATCCAATTTCAAGACGTCCTTCGGGGAAATCAAAAACAAATTAGTTCAACAAAAGCAATGTTCGTTTATCATTTTTTAAAGCCTTTAAACCAAACGTAACTCAATTATAGCAAAATTCATGTTAATAGTCCTAAAAAATGTGTGAAGTCATTCGGGTGAATAAAGGTCCCCCACAACCTTTACCTTTAATAGTGATAGTACACGTATACCAATTACGTTGATTTATTTGCCTTACCCATTAACCGCATTGAGAAGATCTACTATAGATTCGCCAGATTTGTCTCTCAGTTCTTGTATCACAACGAGGTCGTAGCGGTCGATGATCTATAACATGAACAATATTAATACTGATGGTTCATTTGAAAGACACGCGATTCAAGTAAATATGCTTGTTTAAAGGGGCACGGAGAGATTGGTTATAAAAATGAAATTTAAAAAAAAGAAAAAAATCCTGAAACGTTATATTTCACGGGAAAAGGGTTGAAGTAATGGCGCTAGATGACATTCTGGTGAAGTCACAATGTGCCGAATTCTGCAGATAATTTCGATGTGATCTACATCGAAATTGTGAAATATTACATGATATATTGCGAATTAAGGTAAACGGTTTCAGATGGTAGTAATTAGTATATGCCTAAGTATTACTTTGGCGCAAAAAAAAAAAAAAAACAATTTCCAGGAAAATTGAGGGGCACCCTCCCATACGTCTCTCAATGCCCCTTTAAAGTTACAATGAGTACAAACATGCCTAGTATTGGTTCAGTAATTATTGAGAAAGACTTTGAAAGTTGGGAAAGGTTTCTGTAAAATCAGTTTTGTATACGGTATGTTTAAACTAATAGCCAACGTGGGAAGTGTTAACAACAGCTAAATTTGCGAACAGAAGGAATTAAACCATAATATGGGTAAACGCAACCGAGAAACAAAGACAAGGGGTTAACAAGTCGAACAAAATATACGACCAACTGATTGGAAATTCGCCCTCTGCGGGCGTACGGGTCCAAGGCCATATATTAATCATTCTTCTTCAGTTTCTAACTATGCTTATGGAAATGTGTCAAAAATATCATCTGATCTTCAGATTTTTTATTCTTCTTCATAAATCTCATCTTCTTCATTTCTTTATTCATTTTTGTTTTCCTTAAGGAGCACCTTTTGTCATGTGCTGTAAACCCTAACCCTCCTGGACACTACAAAACACGACCGTGCGCGCGGCCCCATCAATCTCCTGCCACGCTCAGCGCGTGGTTCAACTTGTTAAAAAAAGGTGAGTTTTTTCACCTCCTCCGTGTAGCTCAGTCGGTAGAGCATCCGACTTGCACGCACGCGGCACGGGTTCGATTCGAAGCGCGTGCGGAGACTGATTTCCCCCTACCCTAACGTGTGAACAGTTTTTCTCCCCTGATAGTTTAATTCACAAAAACACGCCCGGGGAGTTAGGTTTAGGGATGGCATCCAGATTCGTACGGATTGAAAACCGTAGATCGGAGAGGGTAAACGCACTGGGATAAACGGACAGTTTTGTGTAGACAAACGAACGCGTTAAATAATGACCAACTAATATGTGTTTAGCCATGCTTAACGAAATTATTGAACAACTCCCGTGAACGGACAGCCGGTCCGTTTACCCTCTCCGATCTACGGTTTTCAATCCGTACGAATCTGGATGCAATCCCTTAAGAAGAGTTCTACAATCAGTCTTCTTAAGTCCACTTACTAATAAGAAAAAAAGGACCCGTACGAAAAAGGGCCAGTTTGATGGATGAAGATTTTAGCCACATAAGGGGTCGACATTTATTTGACTTGTTCTTTCCTAATGCAGCGTGAATAATTTCAATACGTCATCATTTTTATCTACTGAAAAACATGCTGAACATCTGGAAACTTGTTCCGTAGAGCATTGCATGTAATGTTAGATTATACGAAGGTACAATAGGTTTTCAGCCTACCTTAACCAAATATTCCACCACTTCCGGTTTACCCATCTTTGAAACTCCAAGTGTTTGGATGTTGAACGCTGCCATATATATTCCTTCGGAAAAGGTAACGAACATTGCCAACGAGCACAACAAGATGAAACACTTCATGATGCCGCCTGGGCGTATCATTAATAATGATAATATATTAGTACAGACTATATATGTATATCATATTTTGTATTAAAATAATTTTATAATCTTTCATTATCGCATTAAGATATTTATGATATGTTATCAGGCAGACGCTGTTTAATTATAATAACCAGTGATAACAGTTGCTCACCATGTGCATATCACGAAGCATATACTATATTTTGTAGTCATAAATTATGTCTAAACAAGTTTGCTGTATCATCTGCAACAAGCAAACCTTCTTACCTATATTGCATGGTGTAACTATTCTATACAGTGCTTGGCAGATTCAACATACGGTCATAACTCTAAAAACATAGTTACGGTCATAACTCTAACAATATAGTTACAGTCATAACTCTAACAACATAGTTACGGTCATAACTCTAACAATATAGTTACGGTCATAACTCTAAAAACATAGTTACGGTCATAACTCTAACAATATAGTTACGGTCATAACTCTAACAATATATTTACGGTCATAACTCTAACAACATAGTTACGGTCATAACTCTAACAATATAGTTACGGTCATAACTCTAACAACATAGTTACGGTCATAACTCTAACAATATAGTTACGGTCATAACTCTAACAACATAGTTACGGTCATAACTCTAACAACATAGTTACGGTCATAACTCTAACAATATAGTTACGGTCATAACTCTAAAAACATAGTTACGGTCATAACTCTA
Organism: Ophiura sarsii; assembly: GCA_035610835.1. Classification (NCBI taxonomy): domain Eukaryota; kingdom Metazoa; phylum Echinodermata; class Ophiuroidea; order Amphilepidida; family Ophiuridae; genus Ophiura; species Ophiura sarsii. The sequence continues at coordinate 51,931,185 of CM069456.1, read as the reverse complement.
AAAACATAGTTACGGTCATAACTCTAACAACATAGTTACGGTCATAACTCTAACAATATAGTTACGGTCATAACTCTAACAACATAGTTACGGTCATAACTCTAACAACATAGTTACGGTCATAACTCTAACAATATAGTTACGGTCATAACTCTAAAAACATAGTTACGGTCATAACTCTAAAAACATAGTTACGGTCATAACTCTAACAACATAGTTACGGTCATAACTCTAACAACATAGTTACGGTCATAACTCTAACAATATAGTTACGGTCATAACTCTAACAACATAGTTACGGTCATAACTTCAACAATATAGTTCCAACATAAAAATATCAGACTTCAAAATTCTGGATTAATTTCTCCTTTTCGATTTGAAATATTGTTCACGAGGATCGGTTAACAATGGAGAATGCTTCACCGAAGGGATTGAGACAGAGTTTGGAAAAAGTGTACTTTGGGTCTCAGATTCTGGACTGTAAAGTATCGTCCGATACTGGAACAGCCATAATCGTTCCATACTGGTACACAGTCAGTGTTCCGGTATCGGAAAAAATTGGCATATATAGGATGTTCCAGTATCGGGCGATCTGGAACACAATTATGTACCAGAATCGTTCAATACTGGGACAAAACGCTACTGGAACAGTAGAATCGTTCGATACTGGAGCAGTAAAATTGTACCAGTACTGAACGATACTGGTAGGCCTATACCATACCAGTATCTGGGACCTAAAGTAGACTTTTTCCCAAATTTCAATTTTCATTTTCGCATTTATGTCTGATCACGCACGAAGGTGTGAAAGGTTGTATGTGCAGGCTATCAGTTGCATTTAAAAAAACCTCGCATTTGATTTCTACATACCTGTTTTTGCGGAGGTTGTAGAGCTGGGGGGGGGGGGGGTATAATACAACATGTCCTTTGCTACATCACTGGATAGATTCTGGAGTTGCAAAAAAAACTCCAGTGTTAGTTTCATCATGGACTGTTTTTCGTATTCTGTTAATAACTTCGTACCCAAGATTTAATTTGGAATATTCGTGAACGAGACTACATGTCGTCGCTGTTCTGACATACCGGCACATCACTTTACTTAATTCTGTTGTGATGTGCCGGTATGTCAGAACAGCGACGATGTATGTCAAGTATCGGCTAGTGCGTATACAAACTCAGGCAGGGAGTAGGTTTTTTTCTTAAGCGCCGCATATGGACGAACAGCTGAGGAATATGCAACCTACACCCAACATGCGAAACGCTCACGCAGCGAATGATCAACGTATGCGGCAAAATTGTTCTATCAGTGATAGTATCACTATACGTTGTCAAGACTTTGAACATGCTCTAACAATGTCCTAAGCCACAGCGTACTTATGTGAACCCCTAGCGAACCGGTAACTAATACAACGTATGTCAAATACCGTATGTCACGAACGAATGACAACTTAAACGAACGAACACCCAAATTCCAAAAAACGTTGGGTACGCATTCGCTCTTTTCGAAACAGTGTGACATTGCTTTTAGGGATGATTTTAGGCTAAGACCGCGTTTAACACGACAATACGGCCCTGTGTTTTGTCAATTGGTTTTACACGTTATGCACACCCCAACACGAATATCCAATTGTACATTAGTATATTCATTTTCTTTGTATTACTCATACGGGATTCTTCGTGAAGCTGTGTTCAAAATTATTATTATCACACCTGCGTGACAATCCACTGAAAGCTAGAACGGTGATGTTGACCCTAGAGGTCAAATATTAAACTGGCAAGAATAACCGCTGGCGGCGGTTCGTATTGCGAACCGCGATAATTATAGTACGTCCCATGCTGACGGCATCATTATTATTAGTTAGTAAACGCAAGTTATTAGTCGGCCAAGCTTGAAAATACTGAGGTCAAAAACAACAATAACATAATATGTAGGCGCAGATTTGTACTACATGTAAGTATGTAAAATAAATATGTTACTTCTGAATAATTTCTATTATGACACTTGTTTTTTAAAATGCACTTTCAAACAGGACTAATTACATATGTTTGATTAAGGACCCGCACTTTCAATTCTATTAACGAATCCGTTGATTAGAAAATAATGTAAACTTTTCATTGACGATAAAAAGCGCGCGAACATGTTGGCTTTAATATAAACATTGCCTGAAACTATCCTCAAAATAAATATATTGTTTCTCCGTATTGTATGGTTAGATATAAGAGCACTATTTTAATACTGAAAATGGATGGTATTATCATGTATAAATAAACTTATAAGCAATATTAAGTTGTGTATTCGTGTAACTAGAAAGCCAATAACACATTTTGCAGTGTTCTATAGGAGAGGGTGAAATTTATGGGTGTCCTTATCTGGTTCTGACTAAACAGAGGGTATATTATTAAATAACAAACGAGTACTTAGTAACTGTTATTGTTTATAGTCTGTTAAAGAGATGCCTGACATTTATAATGGTTATAGTTGACCGACAGGCACGTTTTGTTTCTTAGAATTGACCAAATGATAAATGTTTAGAAAAAAGTTTTTTTTTCTTCATCCGTTTCCATCACGTTAAATGGATAGGCCCCCTATTCGTTGTTTTTTCTGCATCTCCAGAAAAGTAAATCCATATACTCCTACCAATTTACTACGAATGTTTAGCTGAGAATCAAAGCTGCACCTGTGGAAGAGCAATGTTATGAGGTAGCAGGTAGAACTTATTGAATGACCCTCGTACTACTTCGCCATACCAATTAAACGCAATTGCTCATCATCATAAAACTTCAACTTCATAGAGCCTTGATATATACATTAATATTGGATGCACGGGTGCTTTGGGACATTATAGAAGGCATTGTCATCAAATGTAATCAAGTGGCATTATATTTCGTCGCCATGAAGTTGCTATTTGTGTTTACGGTGTCAATGTTAGCCTTAATTGTGTATACGGAGGGGATCAACATGGCGGCATTCAACATTAAAGTTCTTGGCGTTACAAAGATGGGTAAACCAGAAGTGGTTGCATACTTAGTTAAGGTAATATTTGTTTTAATTCCTTGTTATTTATGATCATAAAGCTACTTATCACTATATTACTAGTAGTAAGAAAATCTCCACTCGAAAAAGCTTCAGTCACTCCTAAGTCCACCTAAGCGGGTTTTCCGAAGCGTTGTGACTGTTAAATGGATCACGCCGTTGCTGACGTAAAAAGAGAGAGCGAACATCTAATCTGTCGCTCCGTGTATACGAGGCCCGCTTCCCAGAATGTGCGTATCTAATAGAAGTTATCCATGTAGCCATTCGAAACGGACGACGAAGGGAAATCGCACCGGCCTTCTACATTCAATTGATTCGAGGCATGACGTCATATTTAGTGCATGAACCGTGTTACCAAGTGGGCCTACTTATCATGGAACAGGTGTGTCTCCTTTCTGAAAATCTTAAACACATTTAGCATTAGTATCCCTACAAGATGGTAGCTCCATCCGTTACATGAATATAACCTCTGTAAGTCTGCCAATGTACTATCCGACCTAACCTTTCAAATACACTTGCAGCAGGCAGCAGCAAAGTCAAAGTTAAGTCGGCACCTATTGTGAATTCTAGTAATTCAAGACATATACATGTTATACTTTCAAAATGTCATCATTAATATTTCAACAACTCAACTATTGGGTTGAAACAAGTGTTTCATGGTGTATGCTATGGTTTGAAGCAAATAGATAAAACAAAGTAGAAGCTCACATTGCTTGTGCACAATACTTTTACCGACAAGTCTATGCTCATGTCATAAATGCATGGGCCGTATTCTCGTACGTATTTAAACGCAGTTTTAAGCTTAACACGCGTTTAAATTGGACTTTAAACACATCGTTTAACTAAACGTAATACACGAACATATGTTTACCTTATACACGCGTCTAACCTAAAAATGTATACGACTTTAAACATGGGTTTTCCTTGGGGTAGCTTAACGCGGGTTGTACGCCTTGACTGATTTATACACCTATCAGTTTTAAGACGCACTGACCCCCGGGAGAGGTGCGTGATGGGTGTGTCGTCTACCACCACATTCTTGACGGAGGGTACGTCAGTGGCAGCCTTTGGTCCGTCAAAAAATTGACGAAGGGTGCGTCAAGGACTTGACTCAAGGTCCGTCACTGTACATGGGTGCGTCACAGTGTACATCTTTTTACGAACAACAAAATACGACCTTTAAATATATGCCATACTATTATACCACCATCATGCTCTACTTAAATACCGCAAACATCCCTTTTCCGATATTTTATACCGCATGTTCTAAAATGCCTGTGTGCAAGCAAGTGTGCAAGCCTGAGTTAAGCAAACGTAAAAAACAAGGAACCGACAGTAGACCGAAAACCTTTTATTTTGAGAGTAGTGTCACGTATAAAATAGGGGATCAGCTAAAAAAGCAGCCCATTAGAGCGGCACTATCCCCGTATACCACAGTAGTTAGGCGAGTGCCCCCACTCTACCCCCCCCCCCCCCCCCCCCCCCCCCCCCGGAGGAAAGGTCACGCAGAATTTGTCAATCAAGCTCACGGACACAGACATCAACCAACAAAAAGTCGGGTATTAAAATGGAATAAATGTATCCAGTTTAGTCAACGATATCTGACGACGGGGTGCGTCGTCATGGTACGTCAAATGGTGCGTCCAAAAATTGACTGAGGGTGCGTATTTGGATGACAAAGGTCCGTCGTTTTTTTGACACAGGGTGCGTCATGGTACATGAGAAGTTGACGCATCTCGGTAAAGTGACGCACCACTCCCGGGGTCGTATGGTAAGTCTTACAACTGATAGGTGTATTATTCAAACGTGCCCGATGCAAGCTGACGGGCAGATTATATGTGTTGTCTTAAAATTGCTATTGTAACCCATTTGGGCTACAATACATTGAATACCTGTACGCACGACCACTTTGGGGACAACATTTGCGGATTTCGTTAAACACGTCGTTTAAAAGATAAAACTCGAGTTTAATTTAGACACGACTTTATAGTTAGACACGGTTTAAAGCTAAAACCTTGATTTAATAGTACGAGAATCTGGTCCATTGAGTATTTCATGTAATGCTCTAATACAGTGGTTCTCAACCTTTTTGCCCCACGACCCCTTTTGACATTCCTGGTCAGTACCGTGACCCCAAAAAAAATTGAAAAAAACCCCACACCAGCCGGATATCAGAAATGAAACTGCTTAGTTTGGATGCGAGCGTAGCGAACATTTTGCATATTTGAACGTTTCTTTTGGGTTTTTCTAAGCATTTTTAAAGCGAAATGTAACACGGTTCCCCCAAAACCTATATTTATGAGCCCTTCATGACCCCCTGAAAAACCCCAAACGACCCCCATGGGGGTCACGACCCCCAGGTTGAGAACCTGGTCTAATATCTAATATCGTTATTCTTACAACTAGATTATTTCTCGCTACGACCTTGTTGTAATACAAGAATTGCGTGATATATCTGGGGAAGCAATCGTAGATCTTCTTAATGCCGTCAATGAGTAAGTCGTACAAATGAATTTTTGTATGTAATCTAGATTTTATTTTGGCATATAACGTATCTCATTCTTAAAGTCAACCAGCGCCACTCATCTGTTCCACTGATTCATTCTTTACCTTTATTCTATAGTTTACTGTAAAATTCTGACGTGAATGGTTCTCCGTAATATTTAAAATGTGTTGTTACTCGCTAGGTCATAGGTGAGTGTACATAAAGAAATATGTTGAGTCAGCTTGTGTTCCGGACAAACAATTACGCCGATTTTCTTTGACCAAAAATGTCGAAGTTGTTTATCGCTTTTTCAAAAATAAGGACTATCATGACATTACAAACATATTTTGGAAAGGGGCACATACACATATTGCACAAAAAAGCACACTCTTAATGGCAAACACAAGCACCCGATGGAAACAAGTAGTTTAATGGTATATACAAGTATAACACATCTCTTAACACAATGGTGCGGATACCTTGTCCTTCGCTTGTGATCCGCAGAACCCCGGTTCGATCCCACGCACGGCATGATATGCTTTCTTTTTTGTTTGTTCTTCTAGTTCTACTCTTCCACTCACAATATTAATGTTAACACTTTGGCTTTATCAGTTTTTAATTAATAAAAACAATAATAAGTTTATTTATTTATTTATTTAGTCATTATTCAAAATCCTTGAACAATTAGTACATTTTAGTCAAAATATGACCCAAAGTCGGTGCGATTAGAGTTTGAATGGGCAAAAGGAGTTGATCTAAATTTTGACTTAAATTATTCACCAAATTGCATGAATGGAGTTTCAAAAATACAAAATCTTTCAGCTTATGAGGGGGTCACATTCCACTTCAAATATACACCCCCTGTGCATGCAAGCGCAATTGGTCCTTCCGCATCAGCGAATCATCCTCTCCAATGTTCACAACAAATTTACGCTACTGCTAGAATCGACTGACTTGTGGCATAAAACATTATGCTCCAACTTACTCTTGGTTCCGGTCAGGTATAACATTTAGCGTAGATTACTAGCCTAACTTACCCCGATTTGGTGCTCTCTAAATGTTGGGTTATGCCTCAGCTACTAGCGAGGTAGCGCTATTCTTCAGCTACTCGTCATTGGTGCACTCAGCCGATAGAGTTGCATGCAATCCATTGCATTGCCACATACATGTATTTCATCACTATTCCCCGCTCACGTGCATCGCAAGCCATGAGGTCCATAACGTGAGGCTGCAACGTGTTCATTCCTAAAAGCAGCGCGTTTATTTCATAAAGCAACGCGTTCATTTTTAAGGCAGCACGTTCATTTCTAAAGCAATTAAATTAAAATTGTTTTTCTTAATAATCTTAACAGATATTCCACCGATACTTATAACATGCTTATTGGTTCACGGGCTGGCCGAACATCATCCAAAGAACAATATGTGTTCATGTACAAGTGAGTCGAATGATTTCTTTTCTTTCACGGGGACCACGTCTTTCATCGCTAATATAAAAAAATGCAATTACAAGGTAATCAATAATAATGATATTAATTGCAATAATAATAATAATAAAGTAATCTTAATAAAAGGTGTAGTTTTAATACAGATAATTGGAAAGGCCTCGATGCAAATATGGTTATTATAGACACCTCACTCTGCTTAATATTCGTATTTTTGTTATATGAATGATTAATTAAGCGAGCGATTTCTTTTATCAGATTTCGATATTTATTATTAAATGTATGAAATAATATGTTCATTTTGAGTAAACCCGGGTACCCTGTTAGAATTTGAACAAATTAATATGTAAACATCATCAATATTTCATTTCATTTCTCATATTCCACATAATTTATACTAATGTTATTATTCTAACAATCAAAAAGGATTCGGGGGAGTAATGATGTCGGTCAAACGTTATCGAGTGATAAACCGGATTGCACAGTAACAATTTCCGTAGAATAGAATAATTATTGAAAGACAAAAATCTGCCATCGATCTTGCATAATTGGAAAAACAATTTTGCAATCTTTGGCGTTATTTCTCAGGGAAAAGGTTGAGGTTCTCAGGTTCTCAGAATGTTTAGACATGATTATAGTAGTGTTTCTAGAGTGAATATCGTCAGCCTGCTTCGATAATTGCCTAACTCATTTTTTCTAGTTCTTAGAAAACAACAAAGGTATGAAAAGTGAGTTAGGCAATTATCAAAGCAGGCTGACGATATGTTGAATAGCAACATGAATAGTGCAGGTGAATTTCAACAGGAGCACTAACCGTTGGATAGCATTGGTTGGGGATATACCTTTAAATGAAATGTGGCTTGTTATATGCCTAATACGAGTTAATATGACCCATTTTAAACAGTTTTCATCATTAGTACAATCTGCATAACTCACAATGCTGACTTAGGCAGAATTGCAATTGTGCATTTATCAACACTTTTGATTGGTCAATGACTTAGGTATTATAACGACATGACATTGTGCATAATGTAATGAAGTCATGATTTATGTAAAAAACTCAATTTCGCTGAAAAGTGAGTTAGGCAATTATCGAAGCAGCCTGACGATATAGAGCAATTGCAAACGTGACGTTGCCGGTTTCCAATTTATTAAAGTGATTTTGGCCGTTACTACACGATGTCTCATAATATCTGAAGACAAAAATCGGATATTTCATCATATGTACGTAAATTATAGACATAATGGACACGAAGATGACTAAAAATGTCGACTTTCATGCCGGTGTTTTCCGCAAAACAGGGTTGAGTAACAAAAGTCGGTACATGTAGGCCTAGTAGCGAATGTTTTAATTGAAATGTTCATGTTAATTAAAATGGTTATTGTAATAGCGAATGTTTTATTTGAATGTTCATGTTAATTAAAATGGTTATTGTGAAATACATGTACCAGCAAATAAAAGGGACACTGCATAAATCAACCCACGTCACACTGCCACACTTTCGATTTATAATACAAATACCAGCAAGTGCTGTTTTATTAATGCATTATTAATAACTGTAATCATATTCCAGACCTAGTGCATTGACAGTGCAGAGAAGTTACGAGTATCCTGAACCGAACGATGAGTTTGAAAGAGAGCCGATGATAGTTCATTTCAAAACAGTTAGCGATTGTGTGGGTAAGGTTTTAATGAACTTATAGGATTAAATAACCCAGAGTTTATAATAGACCAGTGTACTTAAAGGATGGGTCCTGCAAGCACAACATTGACCATTATTAGTTTAAAAAAATATTTTTAATTAATTATATAGAACAAAACATCTAACTAGTCACAAAAACGAATAAAAACTGCCATCACTCAACACGCAATTTTTAAAATTCGCAGCGATCGATAGTCCCGGTGTCGATTACGTTATGGGTATCGGTGCTCAAATTTGCGCATGTGCATTGTATAACAGTATGACTTCATCGACACCGGGACTTTCGATCGCCGCGAATTTAAAAAAATGCATGTTGAGAGATGGCGCTTTGTATTTGTTTTTTGTCATAGGCCTAAGTGTGGTGTTTTGTTTAATATAATTACAAAATTTCGGTTCGATAGTTATTTTTCTAACATATAATACACGCTTTCATGCTTGCGGGACACCTCCTTTTTAAACCGAGCATCAATGCTGCCTTCCAGATCATGTCATGCTTTGAATAGTTGTCATCTTCGTCGTCGTCGTCGTCGTCGTCGTCGTCGTCGTCGTCGTCGTCACCATTACCACTATCACCATTACCATCAACACCACCACCACCACCACCACGCTTATATATATTTTTATTTATACTATAATCACCATCATCCTCATTATTATCTTTAACTTCATAGAACAGCAAGATTTCGTCATAATTGCAATTCATGTCAAACCAACCGACGCTGTAGCGGAAATTGACCATCTTGCCGATGTTACGACCACGCGGTTGCGGAATGGGGCCATACAGGTGAGGATTCGGTAAATGTAATGGATCACCTCAGGAATGTTAACAAAACACACAATGTATATACATGTAGGTCAGAAAATGTCCACTAAATTTGGAACGACGGTGGGGGGGGGGGGGGGGGGGGGGGGGGGGGCGGGAAAGAGTGATCGCATAAGAAAATTGAGAGAGGACATATAAAGAATAGGAAAGGGGAGACAAAAAACAGGGAGAGAGGGGATGGAAGCGTAATGGAGGAGGAGAGGAGTGACAAGAAGGAAGAACAGCAAACGAAATGGTTATTCATTTTGTATAATCCGAGTCAAGTCTATCATAAACAGGTGCTATGCTGAGGTGTGAGGTGTATTGTGAGGTGTATTCCTTTTGGTTTTTATTTCGTATTGAACCAAATTTGACCTAAGCGTTTATAGCGATGGAAATACCCACATGACTTCCACCCGGGGTAGAGCGATTCTAAAACAGGACTGTCCAGCCCGGGACTGTCTACCCAGGGACTGTTTCTAACCCTAACCCTAACCCTACCCTAACCCTAACCCTAGTCCACCCAGGGTTGGTCGACTAAGGGGTTGGTCGACTTAGGGTTGGTCTACCCCGGGTCGCTCTACCCTGGGTGGAAAGTCATGTGGGTATTTCCATTGCTGCATATAGATATATCCAAACCCTTCCTGAATATTGTATACAGGATGTAGCTCTGGTCGGGATTTTAACGCCGACTGCAGTTACGTAGGAGCCAGCCATTGGAGCAGTATCAGTCTGCGTACAGAGAGTCGATTTCATTGGCTTATACAAATGAGACAGATACGACGCTTAGCTCGAGTTCGTGCGCTTACGATAGGTATTGTTAACACTTTCCACGCGGCAGGCGTCCTGCAGACGACATTCCAAAATGTCTCAAACTGTTTAAAAAATGTCGAATTGTTAAATTTCATAACCATATTTGGAATCACCATGTGAAATGCATTGAAATAAGTACAAACATGCCTCGTATTGGTTCAGTAATCCTTGAGATAGACTTTGAAATTGGGAGAAAGGTTTCTGAAAATCTGGTTTTTTTTCATACGGTAAAACCGATAGCCGCGTGGAAAGTGTTAACACTTTCCACGCGGTTATTAGTTTTAACATATGCAGAACAGATTTTCAGAAACCGCTCCCAAATTTCAAGGTCTATCTCAAAGATTACTGAACCAATACTAGACATGTTTGTACTTATTTCAATGCATTTCTCATGGTAAATCCAAATATGGCAATAAAATCCATTAATAATGACATTTTGTAAACATTTTGTGACATTTTGAAATGTCGTCTGCAGACGCCTGCCACATGGAAAGTACAGATCCAATGGTTAAGACGACGAAAAAAAACCTGTTTCTTCGTGAAAATGTTGATGAATTTTAATCAACAAAAATAAAAGTTTTTCAACAAATCGAGAAAAATGGGTCTTTCGAAACGGGGTTTTATTCGTCGGCTAAGGGAAGTATAAACAAACAGAAGTATCGTTTCATCCTATCGCAATTCCAGTCACTATCATGATTGGATTAGACCAATAGACGTTTTCATTAAACTGAACGTAATAATATGTTCCGACAGTCACATTTGCACATATACCATGTATAAAGCGCCGATTGCAAATCGTTGATAAACACTTCGAATTGGTGTAATGTTGAACCCGCCAATCCGAGGACCTTAGTCCCTACCAGCCGGCAATGCTGAGGACAAAAAAAGTGAGGACCTTTTTTGAAGTCCTCTCTTTTTTCATGCATAAAAACGTATATGATGAGTAGGGTCCTCACCCCCCTATGTCCCTACATGTATGGTAAAAAAAAATTCCTCAGATTGACTGTAAACTTCTATACTTTTTTTAAACGTGTTTTAATACGGGTCCTCACATGGGTTGGTGCTCTAGATGTAGGTGTGTATGTATGTATGTATGTGATCTCCGTGATGCTTCAAACGTGTACCTCCTATTCTAAGAGTGTGGTTCATTCAATCACCAATGCGCGCACACATCTTTCAATAGAAATCCAATAGGCGGAACTGCAAAGTCATTTTTAAATCATTGGAGTAAAGAAATACTCTCATTGACAACATATAATGGATTAAGAAGTTTTTTCTGACATATGTAAACATTTTAAATACTTCAAGTTCAATTTTAATTGTACGGTGTACTCGTACGATTAGTGTCATCGTTACAGTTTGAGTTTACTTTTAATCTACTCTATCTGGTACAGAGTGTTGAGTGTACAGTGTCGCAACAAATATTATAGATTTGTCTACGTGTTTTTTTAATTTTTGCAACAATAACAGGCTCGTGGTCACTGGCAACTTAGTCAACACAACGCGTATACCGTCTGTGTTCTACTACGATTCATTCTATGGCTTGAGCCCCGAATTGGTAAATAATCTTTAAATACATATGTTACGATAATACTCTATTAAGAGGTGAATGTAGGCTACTATGTTAGGTGAGTACATCTTCTGTAGTTCATAGCTACTTAAATATTTAATATCAAATCTGAACCAGTTCATGGTAGGTCTACACAAGTCTATAAATAAGTGTAATGTAATAGAGCTATCATGTGTCAAAGTTAGATGAATAGACTCAATTAAATTATCGGCCTACTACATTTACAAATCATGCGGTAGGCCTATGCGCAGCGCATTACGTATTAAACAAACTTGTCAAGTTTGTAAATTTCTCTATGCAAACGGTTATGATTATGAAGCATTGTGTAAGAC
>CM069456.1:51856229-51918907 GCA_035610835.1 Ophiura sarsii | reverse complement strand
AAAAACATGTTTGTAAGGTGCATAATTATATATGCACACGGGTGTATGATTCGGGGGAAACCCCGATGTTTTTTTTGCAGAAACGAATAAATGCATCAAAATAATGTTCACGGAAAGTAGGTTTACAATTAAAAAAAAGCCTTCATCATGAGCCTAGTTCTCAAAATTCATTTGTTAAGAAAGTGAAAATGTGTTCAAATTGATAAAACTGGCAACAATTGTGTTTAAAAATAAATAATGATTTTTGTTGTTGAAATCTTGAAATTTTGACGCGGGTGAAAAAAAATGATGCGGGCGGGTAACGTGAAACTCGATATCGACTTTCATGCGCCTTATGGGTATTGACGTTTAAGAGAGTAAGCCTACCCTTACATAGACCTACCGTACCTTAGGTGAGGACTGTTCTTTAGTGTTTTGATGCAAGAACATTGTGAGGTCTCGAAAATAGTCCTCGCAATTTTGTTTCCGACCTCACTTTCTGTGTACAGTATTGGTGAGTGTACTCACATTGTCGGTGTTGCAGATACTTCAATCAGAGCAAAAAAAATGTAAAGTCAAACATGTTCGCGCGCTATGCACGCATTTCATTATTCAGAAATATCTTGTCGGTTCAATTTCATTTCTCTCCCCCCCCCCCCCCCCACCCCCAACAATATGAAGAAAAAACGTTACGCCACTGTAGTATCAAATGTTTAGGCCTATGCTTCTACACATGCTACATTGGTTTCAAACATGTTGCATTGAGAAATCACATCAAACAAGCGGATTCTCGGAGGTACTCACTACTCGGATATTTTTTTAATTTTGGGTAGGATGTGCCACTACCAAAATGAAAAAAACCCCAAAAAAACTGACCGATACATTTATTAATTGGGAAGATAATGGACCCGCACATAGCACTACATAGCTTATTAAGACTTAAGATTATTTCTGCCACTCTGTATAGGAGGTGTAGCTTTGTTTCCACATTCTTTAACAAAAACCGAATTTCGACGAAAAAGTGAAATTCGGTAAAAAAAAGGAAATAAAAGAACTAGGATATTTTAATTGATTTTTGGTAATATTTCCCAGTACATTTTTTTTTAAAATTAATTTTCAGTCAAAACTTGCATAGCCGGCCAAACCTGGCCAAAATGAAAGAAAAAAGGTTTTGATTGAGAGTTAATGTCGGGGTTCAAACATTCCATTCTATTGTCGATTGCACACGTGTTTCCATCCCGGGAGGGGGTACTCACCTAATACGGTATACGGGGATGTGCCGCTCAAAGAGAGAGATCATTTAACACGGCAGGGGCGGGGGTGGGTCATTATCCATTTTGTATCAATTTTTTTAATTCCCCCCTACTTAACTATCACACATTTCGGATTCCCCTTAATTACTAACAAAATATGTCAGTTTCACCCCCCCCCCCCCCCCCCCCCCCACCCCCACCTCAACAGCTTTTTAGGGAACTATTTTTACAATACATTTTGCGAGAATTGAATTAACAAATACACTGTCTTGAACCCGGTCCCTCTCGCATTCGTGGCGATTGGTAAGCATTTTTAGGATACTCTATAAACTACCCGGCATGTTTTTGGCAATCATTTAACTATCGGGTGAGAAAAAAGGATCAAATCTGCGTGTGCGTGCAAGTCTGACACTCTACCAATTGCGATAGCGAGGGAGCCTGTATGAAATTTTTGCTCACCATTAAAATGGGCCTTCGGGTGTCGGTTTGTTGTGTATAGGGTTCATTAGTAGAATATTTGCCATGCTATTTTAACATAGGCCTAATTTAGAATGTTTTATGCAAATAGCAAATTCTTATGATTCTATAAATCATTATACATAGGTCAAATGACCCGATGATATAACAATCAAACATATACATGATGTGCACGTAGCGCGCGAGAAATTTGATACTTAACACAAATTTGTCCAAGATTGAGGTACATTTTGGCATTTGGAACAAGCTTCAACGACTAAAATCCATTTATTGTATTGGGGACGAATGCGCGCGTAGCGCCCGAAAAAAATGCTATCGTAGAATTTATTTGAATTCGGAGTCCCACCTCCCCCACCCCTCCCGACGTAAATAATCGCTCCCTAAAGGGTAGGTTTTTTTGCAAAAATCCCTAAACACTGGGTATTATTTTGTGCTGGAAAATCTCTAATAATGGGTCCCTTTTACAAATGGGTCTATTTTTCGCCAAAATTTGGAATATTTTCGCGAACATTGCGAAAGTCAGGTCTATTTCCCGATTTTCGCGAACATTGGGTCTATAATGGAGCAAAATCCTTATAATGGGTACCATATTTTCTCACAAACTTGAGGGGGAATCGTCCAAAATCACCCTTAAAAATTGGTAGGGATTTTGAATCTCCAGGGCGACACACCCCGACCATACCAAATATGGGTACCGGGAATTTCGAAGTGATATGTCTGTGTGCTCAATATCAACAATCAGCCTTCAATCTGATATAGTCCGGGGATTTGCAATGTCAATGAATGAATGTGTTCTGAATATTTAACACATTTATACCATGGAAGTGGTTATACTAATCAAAAATACGTACGGCGAAAATTCCATAACTGGGTTAAATCTAAAGCGAACCATGGGCGAACCTAAAGCCCGACCTAAAGCCTAAAAGGTAATATATCGTCTCAGTGAACGGTAGGCCCATAGCCTTTCAAATTTTTCAACGGGCATTTCAGCCAGTCAATAATGGTTCGGTGCGTTGATTTAGTCCTAATAACCGGATTTAGCTAGATTTAGCTAAAATAGATGGATTTAGCTATAGCTAGATATAGCTAGATGTAATACATGTAGTAACAAACTGCAAACGCTAACATTGTCTGAGAGGCCTAAAAATGCGATCAACAATAAATTAGTACAATGGATGTGAGCCTGGCCGAGATAACAAATAGAAAGGCTAGGGGAGTAAGTATGAGATCAATATATAGGTCTATTGAAGTTCACTACAAGAATGCTCTCTACTATAGAATGCTTTTTGTGTATCATCATGATTTTGCTGCTATATACAATGTAACGACTTCCATCGTTATAGTATTTGATTTTTAAGAGTTGCTTTGTAGGCCCGGCCTACCGTCAATTGCACTACATAAATATATTTCAATCAATTAATCAGCATGTCCTTATCGGCATGCCTAACTGTAGAATTCCTCTCCACACCCTACAACAGTACTAAACGAGAGTGTGGCGGGTATTTATTCCATTCATTGTAATTGGAAGTGCGATTAATTAAACATGTTGAACGTTAGACTATAGCAGCAACGTAAGCCAATCATTTTTATTCAGAATTTCCCGATTGTCGAGGTTTATCCGGGGGTTTATCGCAAGATTGTATGGTTCAGAATATGGTTCGGTAAGATTTAGGACTATGGTTTAGTGTTTAACTGCTATAATTTAGGTTAGGACATGAGCTAAGGTTTCAAATGTTAAAGCAGGCTATGATATACCGGGGGAGGGATACTTTCGCCAAAAGTGTGCCTGACGGATCGCTATACCATTGCGAAAAAGCACCCCATCTAGCAGGTACATACACGTATACCATATAAATGTGAGAACCCCCCCCCCCCACCCACCGGTTGAAAGCATAGGTTATCAGTAAGGAAATCGCCGAACCCTATAACAATCGCGCAAATTCAGAATGTTTCACCTGAGACTAATATACCTATACCTTGGTATATTAGTCTCAGGTTTCACAACTGTAGGAGCTGGGACTAATATATATTAGTCCCAGGTAGGAGAACACTTGATCAGAGTGTCAAAATGTGTTCATCACACATATTCTCACTATGGACACACTGAAGAATAAAAGATAAGACCTAGTCCTGCAATTCGTAGTCGCTATTAGGAACACTAATATAGTCATGCTAGTCGGGATGCGTTTGGCGATTATGTCAACGATTTAATAGGCTATGTGTATCAGTGCAATGGTGCAATGTAGGCCTATGTAGTCGACGACGGCGAACAAAGAACGGGCGGGTTGGCACAGCATCAACAGATACTGAAGTAAATGTAGTCATAGACTGGTGCCTTCGAGTGAAAATAATTGATTCGAGGGCGTCCTACTTGAAAACTCGCACATTATTATGACTCCTCCCCTGAAGGTAATCCATTCGATAATCCCTAGAAAACGCTAAAAAGGCGAGAAAGAATACAATAGGCAATATGCCGCGATTACAACACACTAGGAAAGACCGATATTTAGGCGAGAAATGTATTAAGATCTAGCTAGAAAAGGGTAAAAAGGCAAGAAAAATTTGGGCAAAGGCAAGACAAATTTGGGCAAAGGCGAGATTTGAAGGCATGATTTAGCTCAATTTAGCTCGGTAACTAAGGAAATTTAGCTATATGTTGACTAGATCTCGCCTTTTTTCTAGGCTAGATTTAGTGAGATTTTTGTCTGGGTATATTACGAAAATGTTTTACCAAATTTGACGTTTTGTATGCCATACAATACGGAGGGAAAATGTATTTATTTTTAGGGTACTTTCAGTTCACACGGCTGTTTGACTGTCCGCTTTATAATTAAAATAATGGGATAAAAAAGATTACATGGTGGCCCATTAATGGTTTGACCTGATTTAGGTAGCGATAATGAATACGAGTATACGGTGAAAATTTCAAGAAAATTGTTCGAGCCCTTTTTAAATTATCGGCATTTTTGCAATTGACACACATTTTACATGTACATGTAACTCTATGGGAAATGGGGCCGATGAGGGCGTTATTATAGTAAATAATAATATTCAAAGCTCTATTTCTCAGAACTGGCACCAACACATGTTCTGAAATTTCTACAAAAGATGGCCAGTATATTCAGGTACTTGAATCAGTTAAAACCAGAATCGGGCCAGCAAGTTACGGTGTTCTCAGAATAAAACGGACACATTATGTGGGATCAAACAGCCGTGTTCAATACTGGAACGAAAAGGTTGCCAGTATCGCTCGATACTGGTACGATTTTACTTCTCCAGTATCGAGCGATTCTACTGTTCCAGTAGCGATTTGTCCCAGTATTGAACTATTCTGGTACGTGTTCCAGATCGCCCGATACTGGAGCATTCTATATGCCAGTTTCGTCCGATACCGGAACACTGGCCGTGTACCAGTATTGAACGAGTATGGCTGTTCCAGTATCGGACGAAACTTTACAGTCCAGAATCTGAGACCCAAAGTACACTTTTCCCAAACTCTGTGTCATTCCCTTCGGTGTAGGCGTTCTCCATTGTTAGCCGATCTTCGCGAACAATATTTTAAATTAGAGGGGAGAAATTAATCCATAATTTTGTAGTCTGATATTTTTAAGTTGGAACTATATTGTTAGAGTTATGACCGTAACTATATTGTTAGAGTTATGATCGTATGTTGTATCTGCCAGGTCTGAGCACTGTTTAGAATAGTTACACCATGCAATATAGGTATAGAAGGTTTGCTTGTTGCACATGATACAGCAAATTTGTTTTGACAGAATTTATGACTACAAAATATGGTATCCGCTTCGTGATATGCACATGGTTAACAACTGTTATCACTGGTTATTATAATTAAACAGCGTCTGCCTGATAACATATCATAAATATCTTAATGCGATAATGAAAGATTATGAAATTATTTTAATACAAAATATGATATACATATAATAGTCTGTACTAATATATTATCATTATTAATGATACGACCAGGCGGCATCATGAAGTGTTTCATCTTGTTGTGCTCGTTGGCAATGTTCGTTACCTTTTCCGAAGGAATATATATGGCAGCGTTCAACATCCAAACACTTGGAGTTTCAAAGATGGGTAAACCGGAAGTGGTGGAATATTTGGTTAAGGTAGGCTGAAAACCTATTGTACCTTCGTATAATCTAACATTACATGCAATGCTCTACGGAACAAGTTTCCAGATGTTCAGCATGTTTTTCAGTAGATAAAAATGATGACGTATTAAAATTATTCACGCTGCATTAGGAAAGAACAAGTTAAATAAATGTCGACCCCTTATGTGGCTAAAATCTTCATCCATCAAACTGGCCCTTTTTCGTACGGGTACTTTTTTTCTTATTAGTAAGTGGCCTTAAGAAGACTGATTGTAGAACTCTTCTTAAGGGATTGCATCCAGATTCGTACGGATTGAAAACCGTAGATCGGAGAGGGTAAGCGGACTGGCTGTCCGTTCACGGGAGTTGTTCAATAATTTCGCTAAGCATGGCTAAACACGTATTAGTTGGTCATTATTTAACGCGTTGCGTTTGTCTACACAAAACTGTCCGTTTATCCCAGTGCGTTTACCCTCTCCGATCTACGGTTTTCAATCCGTACGAATCGGGATGCCATCCCTAAACCTTTAACTCCCCGGGCGTGTTTTTGTTAATTAAACTATCAGGGGAGAAAAACTGTTCACATGTTAGGGGGAAATCAGTCTCCGCACGCGCTTCGAATCGAACCCGTGCCGCGTGCGTGCAAGTCGGATGCTCTACCGACTGAGCTACACGGAGGAGGTGAAAAAACTCACCTTTTTTTAACAAGTTGAACCACGCGCTGAGCGTGGCAGGAGATTGATGGGGCCGCGCGCACGGTCGTGTTTTGTAGTGTCCAGGAGGGTTAGGGTTAACAGCACATGACAAAAAACAGCACATGACAAAGGTGCTCCTTAAGGAAAACAAAAATGAATAAAGAAATGAAGAAGATGAGATTTATGAAGAAGAATAAAAAATCTGAAGATCAGATGATATTTTTGACACATTTCCATAAGCATAGTTAGAAACTGAAGAAGAATGATTAATATATGGCCTTGGACCCGTACGCCCGCAGAGGGCGAATTCCAATCAGTTGGTCGTATATTTTGTTCGACTTGTTATAACCCCTTGTCTTTGTTTCTCGGTTGCGTTTACCCATATTATGGTTTAATTCCTTCTGTTCGCAAATTTAGCTGTTGTTAACACTTCCCACGTTGGCTATTAGTTTAAACATACCGTATACAAAACTGATTTTCCAGAAACCTTTCCCAACTTTCAAAGTCTTTCTCAATAATTACTGAACCAATACTAGGCATGTTTGTACTCATTGTAACTTTAAAGGGGCATTGAGAGACGTATGGGAGGGTGCCCCTCAATTTTCCTGGAAATTGTGGTTTTTTTGCGCCAAAGTAATACTTAGGCATATACTAATTACTACCATCTGAAACCGTTTACCTTAATTCGCAATATATCATGTAATATTTCACAATTTCGATGTAATCACATCGACATTTTCTGCAGAATTCGGCACATTATGACTTCCCCAGAATGTCATCTAGCGCCATTACTTCAACCCTTTTCCCGTGAAATATTACGTTTCAGGAAACTTCTTTTTTTTTAATTTCATTTTTATAACCAATCTCTCCGTGCCCCTTTAAACAAGCATATTTACTTGAATCGCGTGTCTTTCAAATGAACCATCAGTCATTATATTTTGTCATGTTATAGATCATCGACCGCTACGACCTCGTTGTGATACAAGAACTGAGAGACAAATCTGGCGAATCTATAGTAGATCTTCTTAATGCGGTTAATGGGTAAGGCAAATAAATCAACGTAATTGGTATACATGTACTATCACTATTAAAGATAAAGGTTGTGGAGGACCTTTATTCACCCGAATGACTTCACACATTTTTTAGGACTATTAACATGAATTTTGCTATAATTGAGTTACGTTTGGTTTAAAGGCTTTAAAAAATGATAAACGGACATTGCTTTTGTTGAACTAATTTGTTTTTGATTTCCCCGAAGGACGTCTTGAAATTGATTAGAACTGAAGTAAAACCATTCAAAAGGGCACTGAGAGATACATATGGGAGTGGGCCCTATATTTATCTGGAAATCAGTGCTTCTGCACCTACGTAATACTTAGGCATACTAACTCCCATCTGAAACCGTTTACCTTAATTCGCCGTTTATCATGTACAATTTCACGATTTGGCATTTTCGATGTAGATCACATCAAAATTATCAGCATCACTCACCACATAAATGTGCTTCAACCACATTTCAATATAGCGCCATTATTCAACCGCTTTTCATTAAACGATTACACTTCCGGGTTCCTACGTACATTATCATTTTATACAATTCCTTTTTTCCAAATTTCATTTTTCTCGGCAATCTTTGAATTTTCCCGAGTTTAACCGAAATGGGGCCTGGGGTCAATTCAACCGAATGATAGTCAGAGGTGAGGGCGTATACTTTCACCCCCCCCCCCCCCCCCCCCCCCCCCCCCCCCCCCCCTTATGACACGACATGTTTCATAAGGGTGTATTTTTGTAGATAATCATGTTAATTATGTCATTATTTGGCTTTAAATATGCAGGTACTCGGCAGCTACCTATGATATGATACTCGGGTCACGTGCTGGCCGATCATCATATAAAGAACAATACGTCTTTATGTACAGGCAAGTTTATAACAAATACAAGTTATAATATTGATATTATCCTTGTAACACTCGATTTTACCGTTACTTTGACCAACTATTTTGTTTAAAATAATGAGCGCGAAATGCGTAATAACAACTCTGATACCCTGATATTTTAATATGTTTAACATTGAGTCCATGCAGGTGATTGTGCATCGCGCTAATGCTGTAACTCCCAAAAATAACTTTTCGGAGCCTATATACCCCTCCGTGATTACGCAATTATATGAGGAGATGGGGGTTTTCAAAGTGTTAATTAACATTATTTTGAATGGTCACTCACTGATCACTATGGTAATTGTATTTTAGACCAAGTGAGATGACCATCAAGGGATTCTACGAATACCCAGAACCTAACGATGAATTCGAGCGAGAACCAATGATTGTTCGATTCCAAGCCACCAATAGCTTTGCCGGTAAGTACTTATACAGTTTTGAATTCGCGTTGACGTTCTTTGATAACAGTTTTAATGGAATACCGTATATTATAGCATAGACTCAAGTAGAGAACAATGTATCATTTTGCTATACGTTGATCTCATAATGTCTAGGTTGCACCCCCGGTTGCACCCCCGGTTGCACCCCCGGTTGCAACCCCGGTTGCACCCCGGTTGCACCCCCGGTTGCACCCCCGGTTGCACCCCCGGTTGCACCCCCGGTTGCACCCCCGGTTGCACCCCCGGTTGCACCCCCGGTTGCACCCCCGGTTGCACCCCCGGTTGCACCCCCGGTTGCACCCCCGGTTGCACCCCCGGTTGCACCCCCGGTTGCACCCCCGGTTGCACCCCCGGTTGCACCCCCGGTTGCACCCCCGGTTGCACCCTCGGTTGCACCCCCGGTTGCACCCCCGGTTGCACCCACCGGTTGCACCATATTTGGTGACGTTTATGGTCGCTGCATTCTTATTTAGTTTATTGGTGATTTTATTTTGTATCATCAGAATAATGCTTTTTGTTAAGCTTATTTCAATCAAACTACAACAATTGTCCCCCTTTATACTTTTGGCACATTCAGTGAGTTGTTTGCTGACTTGCTTGCTTCGTATAATCACGTTCGTTAGTACACGTATGTCTATGGTATTTCCGCGTTATAGGCACAACGCATACGCCGGGAACTGTGTGTAGGGCGCACTTGAACATTTAAAGACATCATCAATATACACCTATCAGAAGACGCACTATACGACCCCCGGAAATGGTGCGTCACTTTACCGAGGTGGGTCAACTTCTCATGTACCATGACGCACCCTGTGTCAAAAAAGTGACAGACCTCTGTCATACAATATACGCACCCTCAGTCAATTTTGTGACGCACCCCCGTTGGCGATTATTTTTTTCGTACATGATCCTAGTGAATGGACCTGTCCTCCTACCTCTGCTGTGGTTTGACTGTTCTGAGCTTGCGTGGTTTATCGTAATGCTGATCCCCTATATTATATGTGACAGTACTCTCAAAATGAAAGGTTCTCGGTCTACTGTCGGTTCCTTGTTTTTTTCCGTTTGCCAAACTCTTGCACACCTGCACGGCAATCGAGAGATTTCAGGCATTTTAGAACATGCGGTATATCGGAAAAGTGATGTTTGCCGTAAAGTAAAGCCAGGTTGGTGGTATAGTATGGCATATATTTAAATTATAAAGTTCGTATTTTGTTGTTCGTAAAAATGATGTACACTGTGACGCACCCATGTAAAGTGACGGACATTGACGCATCCTTCGTCAATTTCGTGACGGACCAAAGGCTGCCACTGACGTACCCTTCGTCAAGAATGTGTTGGTAAACGACGCACCCATGACGAACCTCTCTCGGGGATCGTATAATGCGTCTTACAACTTACAGGTGTATTAGTATTACGCACTGAACGTGTGAATTATAAGCCCCCGCCCAAAACTATATATTATAATCGTCTCAAAATATATAGTGCGGAAATCAGCAGAGAAAACCAATGAAATTGCCTGTTGACATTCAAAACCACACACCCACTATATAAGAATAATGTAAAATATAAGGCACGAGAGTATGATTTACGAAATGACGCGATTGTTGAATTTTCACTCGAATAATCACTTAGTGTCGCATTGTCGTATGTATTTAAACGCGGATTTAAGCGAAACAGGCTAAATTTGACTTTAATAGAAAACACCGTTTAAATAAACGCAATTCTTGAGAGAAAAAAATGTAAAATTAAACACGCGTCTACCTCACTGACAAATGTCTAACTTTTAACATGGGTTTAGGGGGTAATTTATCTCGCGTTCAACTAAGCTCGTGCACCAATTGTACGCCTTGAATGACTACTCAACCGTGCCCGGTGCAAGCTGACGTGCAAATTGTATACATGTAGTCTTAAAAATACACATGCATTTGAGGAATTCGGGTGATATCTAGTGTAACTCATTCGGGCCACACACAATTGAATCCTGTATAGAGTGAACGCACGACCACTCTGGGGGCGAGATTTGCAGAGTTTAAAAGCGGGTTTAGTAGGAGTATACGGCCCTTAATGGTTTCACTTTACCAACTAACAGCACAGCGAGAATTTGTGATCATGGCCATCCATGCAAAGCCAGATGATGCTGTGATAGAAATTGACTACCTAACCGACGTCTATGACAACGTGTATTCATCATGGGGTATAAAGGTAAGAGTGTTTTTAAAATTACTATACATTTGTTTTCCTTTTGATAACATTTTAATTGACACTTTTTACGAGGCTATTAGTTTTACCATAAAATAGATTCTCCAGAAACTGCTCCCAGCTACCTTTCAAAGTCTTTCTCTCAAGAATTACTGAAACAATACTAATCATGTATGTACTTATTTTATTGCACTTCTCATGATAATTCCAAATATGGTGATGAAATTTAATAAGTTGACATTATTTGGACCATTTTGTGAACTTTTAGAATGTCGTCTGCAGACGCCTACCTTGTGGAAAGCGTTAACATACGTAACTCTTTTTGATTCTGTATTCGACAGGACGTCGCTATCGTTGGAGATTTCAACGCCGACTGTGACTACGTAAAAGAGAAAGACTGGGCTAGTATTCGTCTTCGCACTCAGTCCAGATTTGATTGGCGAATTGCCGACGATGCTGATACCACTGCTAGTACCAACACAAACTGTGCCTACGATAGGTAATTCTCACGGTCGCGGTTGTTGAATTTGGCGTACTCACTCCCGATAACTGGAGTGAAACTCAGCATGGAGTGTGTCCGGGGTGCTGGGAAATATGTCTTTTATAAATTGTTTTTGACCCGATACATTTAATTTTATTCGCGACACAGCTGTAGAACATAATTATTATTGGTAATATTTTGAACAAAGAAGCTTTTTATGTGACAAGCAAGTTTGCCATAAAGTGTGATTTTGTTTACTTCACCCATCACCGCAAAGCAATCTTTCACTCCAAGGAGAATATTGCACAATAAAAGTTCTCCTCTTGGTTCCGTCCATCCCGGTCCCGGTCCGGAGTCTATATATTCGAGGGCCATGGTTGACAACATCGAATAAGGGCAGATCCCCACGTGAATCAAAAGTAGTTTCATTTTCAGTAGTCATCGTGTTTTATCCAGTTAGTCAACGATATCTGACGACGGGGTGCGTCGTCATGGTCCGTCAAAATCCACCAATGGTGCGTCCAAAAATTGACTGAGGGTGCGTATTTGGATGGCAATGGTCCGTCGTTTTTTTGACACAGGGTGCGTCATGGTACATGAGAAGTTGACGCACCTCGGTAAAGTGACGCACCACTCCCGGGGGTCGTATAGTGCGTCTTATAACTGATAGGTGTATAACTTGGAGCAGCCGTTATTGCCCGTAATTGACCAATCAGGTCCCAGTATTCCATTCTGTGACATCATTGCGACCGTGAGAATAGCATAGCCCGCGGAGCGATTGGTTTTTTTTCTTCTCGTATTTAAGATTTCAATAAGGGTACGGAAATACGGGGATGATTTAACATTGCTTAAGTAAAATATCTGATTAAGTTATATTCATAAATGTTGATGTACTTTGTTTGTTCCCCATATAGAATTGTAGTAACAGGCAATATGATCAAGACTGTGAGTGCATCAACTGTATTTAATTTCCATACATACTATGGAATATCATATGATCTGGTAAGTGTACGATGTGTAATAAAATAATAAGAACACAACAAATTAAAGGTGGATCACGTAACAATGAAAATCACATCAACATATTTTGATATTAAAAGAGAACCCATATTGCTCTCAGTATTTTTGTTAAATCTCAGGCGCAAGATACGTTCCGTTTAGACGTTATAGGTTAAAATGCAGTGAATTACCGGCAAAGGTGGTTAACAACCCGGCTACTTTGGTTACTACTCAATGGGGACATTTCATGTCACCTTGTGCTTCTAAAAAAAGAATCATTGGAGTTATGCAACTCAAACTTTGGAATACAAATATTTTAATGATGACCCTTCATGTAGAATAGAAAACATCAAGTTGAAAATTTGGCCAGAAATCGAAACACCTGCTTTTAAAAAACAACGATTCTGGTATAATGCGTATAATTTCATTTGTTCTACCGTTCACGTCTCATATTCATACTTAGGACTGATTCAAATGTTGAAATGAAAATTTTTAAAATGTTATTTATCGATTGATTGTTTTATTTTTTAGGCCAGAGACATCAGTGACCATTACCCCGTCGAAATGACCATATCATAAGTGAAAGCAATGGATAGCGGGTAAGCAACAACGTGTATTTTTATACAGGCGTGTTTGAACATTTGACACTCTGTCTACACTCTAAGCTCTCATCACGAGATCTAAACACCCTGTCTACACTCTAAGCCCTCATTACGAGATCAGCGGCCAGTAATCTTGGAATTAATGTTAGCATCAATTGCCATTGGTAGGTAGAAATCACCGATGTCATCCTATTGTTACATCTGGCAAACTATTTGAGTAAGAAGCTGTTAGGCCTAAAGCAGATAACCATAACAAGTGGCATGTTTTGTAGCTACCATTTTTCTTAGTATTCAGTTATAACATTGTCTGCTTACACGAAAGTCCCCCAAGCAGCCTTTATTGTAGGGCCCTATACATAACTGCTTATATACCTGTATTGTGCAGATAAGTGCAGCTATACACGCGAACAAAAACAAGATTAATTGGAGGCTAGTATATAGAAACACATCAAGCTGCTGATGTGCTCATTCCTCGATTACTAGACAGTGTTTCCAATATTTATTTCGTAAATGTGAAGAATGCGGTATGAAGGAATATAAAGAAGAAACGATCGCTCCCGGGCTATACTGCAACGATTTACCCACAGGCCGAACGCTAACGGACTTTGACCGCGGTCACCGTGTGGTCTGAGGGTACGGCATTTTGTGTACGATTTGGTTTTCTTAGCGTGCGGCGCCCGGCGACTCATTTTAACATTTGCACGCAATTATTTTAACGCACAACAGTACTCAACAACGGAATAAATATCATAATCCTAATTTCATGGACGGGACTTCCTCACCAAAACCCTATCGTAATTGGTTTTCTTGGTGCACGGATTCACATGGACAAATGTCTCTGTGTTACAGCCGTATGGATCTATGGAGTGAGTGGGTACTAAATTGCACAAGGTCACCTTGATCAAATGAAAATATAAATTTGCACTTCCTGACTTCTGTCTTTCTATGATTTCTAAGACCTCAGAGACAAATAACCTTTTTTTGTTGGTGTTGAGATTTTCTTTCTTATATATTTTTTTACACAGATCTGATGGAATTGGTTTCAGGAATTCTTCCTCATGCCTGAGAGCGCATAATACAGCGAACACAAAAGGAACGTTGTAGCAAATAATTGTCAATAAGATTCTCCATAAGCAAATCATTATGCTTGATTGCAGTGTGTTTAATGTCCAAGCCAGAGTGCATTGTGAAATGCCCAATCAATTCCATTAGGCTACGATTGTTTGTTAGTGAATTTTGAAATTGTAAAATATTTTGAAAATTGCCTGACACACGCCCCCCCCCCCCCACCGCCTCGCCTCCGCTCTCAGAACTGTTATTATCAGACCTCCCCTCGTCGATACCTGAGAGGTCCGTTTACCCGTACACTTTTTATTTCGTCAATCATTTATAATGTTAAAAGTTTATTATAAATACGATGTTAAATTATCACGTAACACAAAAATCTAAAACATTCATTTTAAAACAGGAAAATCGATAGTGATGTTGGTACCAATTATGAATATAAGTTTGAACTTTAGGCATACTTTAATAATCATACCTTTTCACTTTTTAGTCAATCTGTCTATAGAACTGGGTGAAAAGCATCGTGTACGACAAAAATGTGTCAATTCAATAACTGAAGACGTGTGCGCAAGAATTTGAGACTTGTAAATTATTTGCAGGGGTCTAATTTAGCACTGTCAGCAATGTGAGTGCAAGAAGTATGTAAGTCCACTTATTATGGTGTTTTTAAAACTTGAATCAAAGTAATTTATCATAAAATGTTGTTGCAATTGAAAGTCAAAATATATTAATTCGTTAACTTCGCCCTATATTCAACTACTTAAATGGGTAAACTTATGTCGTTTCATCATGAAAGATGTTTTATGCTATAAGAGAGTCTGGAAATACTGCTTGTAACTCCATAAAATTGATCCATTTGTTTCTGTTTGTCTTCACTATCAGTATCCCTGGTAAAAAATGGGGCTAATTCAACCGCACTTACTTCAAATTTCACTGAATTACACTATAACTGCTAGTAACGTATATTTAAATAAATGTTAGTAGGCCTATTACTTGTTCAAGGATTTAATTATTTTTTTGCAAGATTTGTTAAGAATATAACAAACTCTGTACAAATCCTATGGTGCCAACGTGAGCGCAAGAAGTGAGTAAGTCCAAAATCAATAAATGTATTGATTAATATTGATCCATAATCAATGTAAGTGCTAATGTTGCGTAAAATACAAATCCAAGAGACATAACCTATACTCACCAAGTAACAGCCAATTTAAACGTTTATGTTTATTAAAGGAGGTGTCCCGCAAGCATAAAAGTGTGCATTATATGTTAGAAAAATAACTATCAAGCCCAACTTTTGTAATTATATAGAACAAAACACCACACTTATGACAAAAACAAATAAAAACCGCAATCTCTCAACATGCACTTTTTAAAATTCGCGGCGATTCAAAGTTCCAGTGTCGATGATGTCATAGTTATACAATGCACATGCGCAAATTTTAGCACCGATACCCATGACCTCATCGACACCGGGACTTTCGATCGCCGCGAATTTTAAAAAGTGCATGTTGAGTGATGGCAGTTTTGATTCATTTTTGTGATTAGTATGGTGTTTTGTTCTATATAATTACGTAATTTCGGCTGGATAATTATTTGTCTAACAAATAATGCTCAATGTTGTGCATGCGAGACCCTTCCTTTAACAATATTTTGTAAACAATAAATGCCTGTATCTCAAAATGTCAAATATGAACTTTCGGACTTTTTGTGCTCACGTCTC
Organism: Ophiura sarsii; assembly: GCA_035610835.1. NCBI lineage: Eukaryota > Metazoa > Echinodermata > Ophiuroidea > Amphilepidida > Ophiuridae > Ophiura > Ophiura sarsii. Next base: position 51,902,942 of record CM069456.1, on the reverse strand, counting down.
CACTACTATTGATTCTGTACGACCGACGCACGATAGCATATATGATATTGATAATTGAGGCGATCGTGTTTGCTAATCAAACTTGTCGTTTTCACCACTTTCCATTTCTTATCTCTCAGACTAAAGTTCGTATAAAGATAGATATCTGTGTTTATTATCAGTTTCCTGATGGAATCTGTATAAACGCAAAGACTTTTTTTAGTAAACACACGTTTCGAAATAATGTACATGGAATTATTCACTTCATATTTACGGTGAATCGTGTATGGTGCCTACTGGGTCTTGGATCTACACCAAACCAATAGTCGTGTTTTATCAAGGTAATGTGACGTATCTGTGGAAGGGATGTTAGCTGCACTAAAACATGCAGCTTATTTACAAATGCACGCAGGGAATCCACGGTGCACATAGTAATACACTATACAGTGGGTAAAATTGTACGCATTATTAGAATACGTACTATGTATACATACCTGTACAGTGGTCAAAAAAGTGACTTAATATCAGGATATAAATATGCTCAGATATAGCCTCTCGTAAAAATATCAATAAAAAAATGAATGATATGTTCCTCTTTTTTAGTTTGAGATATTGCACGAAGATTGGCTGAATATTAACAATGTCAAAACCCAAAGTCCGTTTTTCATTTTAGCATCGATTTTCTACACGCAGTTTCGGTGTATTAATAGACAGAGTCTACCATTCTTTTCGACGTAGTGTTCTTATATGTTTACCGATATCCGCCATCAGTGCCTCAAACTGAAGAGATGAAGTTAATCTATAATAATTGTAAAGTTGGACTTATTCTTTAAAGTTGCTAGCGTATATATTACAAAACCTAAGACACTTATATAATCCCTTTCAAATCCGAATTAAATTTAGGGTTTCAATTTCAACCTTTGACATTTGAGATTGACTCCTATTATAGCAATTATGCTTTATTTGTAATGTCCTTGCTCTCTGATTCAAGTTGTAAAAGACATTTTAAGCTTTAAAATGATACCAAACTTGATTACATTTGGTTGTTTCATTTTTAAGATAAAGAAACATTTGAATGTTTTTCTTAGTTTTTCTTTAATTCCTAGGAACGCTTTGGCGTTCTGTGGATCCGAAAGGGTTTTAAACACTTTAGTGTAGGCCATGTGTTTTGAACTCGCCATCCTTCCCGCTTCCAGCTTTTACTGGAAAAAGCTGTGTTTCTTTGTTGTTATAACAATGAATTTCATTCATTGACACAGCTTTCGTGATGTGATTTGATCATAATCAGATCGTGTGCCGCTTTTTAAACGATCGTGGCGAACATAATGTAAAGTACCTCGATCATGATTTGTTGACGAATACATCAAAAAGCTAATCGATAATCATAAGTCTTGCCACTTTCGTGGTCAATGAGATCATTTGTTGGCCATCGGTAGAAACATTTCACTCTAGTCATGGACAATGACGTAACTTTACAGGTGCTGAATGTACGCACGCGTATAACTGTCTTCTTTCTACGCATGTCTGTATATGCCAGCGCATGTGTTTGCGTTCAGTCACTGCGATAAGTAAATAAGCAGTGACGTCACTAACTCGTGGTAGTGGAAACAGTGTACTTTAGGTCCCTACTGTTCAATACTGGATCTTCCACGTTACCAGTATCGGTCGATACTGGTACAATTTTACTGTTCCCGAATCGGGCGATGCTGGAACACCAAAATTGTGTTCTAGTATCGCTCGATACTGGAACGTGTTTAAGTGTCAATATCGGGTGATACTGGTACACAAGCTACACGTAGTGATTTGTCCCAGTATTGAACGATACTAGTACATATTTGTGTTCCACTAGCGCCCGATACTGGAACATTTTGGATACACTGACTTTTTTTAACCGATACTAGTACAGTTCAGAATCTGGGACCTAAAGTACACTTTTTTCGATAACATTTTATTTGTCAGTAAATGCATATCGCCGTGCGAGTTCAACAATGTCGTATGTGAGTTTTCTCGGTACAATAATAACGTATCTGCCACATACGTTGTTGTTGCACTCTGATTTCTCATTATTTTCTCAAGTTTTCTCAGTGAAATAATAAATTATCTGCCACATACGTTGTTTGTTGCACTCACTAGATTTGTTAGTGCAGATACGTCTAAAAAGGTCAATATCGTCTCAAAAACTTAAGACACGATGTTCAATTTATATTATCAATATTTTTACTTCCATAACAATATATTTTTCCTCAAAAAACACAATAAGTATAAAAAAAACATAAAAATGCTTCTCCTGCAAATACAGCAAAATGCAGATACGTTATTGTTGTACTCGCACGACGATATGAGCTGTAAATTAGACAAATCAATGCACGTGAGTAGATGTTGGTGTGTGAATAATGACACGACCCAGCAGGGGAGCGCTATTGTGAGCATATCAACATTTGCGCAAGTGCATTGATTTGTATAATTGTTTTGAGAAACAAAAACATACGCATCTATTGAACTTATTCATACACGACACTAACAAATCAAAATTCACAATTTTCAGCATACTTTTGATCTATGTATTATCGAATAAAAACATTAACAGGTTTGCTATACCCACGTGAAAATCGGCGAACCCTTGATGCCTGAATAACGAGTTAAAACAAAGCGCGCACATTTTAATGCACTCCGTGTATTTTAGTTTCTCGCTTTCTGATTGGTTCGACGCCACTTAGAGTGTATGAATTAAAATAAAACCATATTTTAAATCAACTTCTGTTCCATGTTTTATTTATGTTTTTTGTTTATCCATTCGAATTTACGGTTGCTTAATTGAAAATCACGTAGGGTCCATCCATTGCTGTAATTGTTCATGTCAATTTCATTCACAACAAATTCTTTAATTTGAGAGATATATCGATACTTGTTTCTTCTTTTGCAAGAAATTGACCTCTGTTTTGTATTTCATTTATTAATACAATTATAAAAAAACATTAAGTATATCTTAAAAATTGTATAGGCTTAATCAAACTGTGTGTAGGGGTGTGTAGGGGTGGGTGGAAAACTCTTCAAACAAAACCTATAATTGAGAAACCTTCAGATTGTAATAGCGCAACCTCCTGTTTGGTAAGTGTGCATCAGCATTTTATTTATCGCATTAAAATCATTCAGTTACTTAAAGGTAGATGACCCGATCACATTTTCATAACACAGATTTTTCTCAAACATATGGAGATTTTCATATCATATGAAATATCATATTTTTCTGATTAACATACTGAAATTTGACGGTCCAAATCAGTATGATTACGAAGATATCGGTGAAATAACATCGAATTACCGCGAAAAGTGGTAACCACCAATATAGTTTGTATACAACTCAATGGGCACATTTCACGGCATCTCGTGCGTCTAAAATAAGAACCATTAGACAGTCCGGGCCGATTTCCCGTTCAGGAAGCATTCCTGAACTGGAAGTATTACCCATAATCCCTTGCGAATGTATATATTGCAAAGTATTTGTAGTGGTTATACCAAAAAGACCAATTTATTTATTTTAACCAAATATGATGGATCTTTGAATCAATGACGATCAGTAAATGAGTCAAACTATAAGATAAACTGTTTAGTCAAAATTAATCAATATTATTGTGGTGATTTTCCTAATTTATTGTAATTAAGAAATTTGGCTAATTACCTCATTAAATATTCAAACTCTTTTTAAACAAAAAGTACACGTAACACTTTTTTTTCCTTCGAAGGAAATTTGCATAGTTGTATGATCTTCCATATTACCAAGTTTGAGCATGTCGCAAATTAAAATAACGAATCGATATCCATTTTAGCTTGTAGTCAACTTCATAGACCCTCAAATCAAAATAACGAGATTAAAATGAGCCACTGAACACTAAGAACGACAATAAAATCTATCATTATATTATACAAAATGTTTCACCTATATTGAAATAGGTCTAGGTTTAATTTGTATGCTACAGTTCTCTTAGCCTTATGAAAAGCGGGTTCCTGTAGAGGACTACCCAAACATATCGCATTGCACTATGGGTAATACTTCCAGTTCAGGAATGCTTCCTGAACGGGAAATCGGCCCGGACTGTTAGAGTTAAGCAACTCAAACTATGGAATACGCCTTTTTTGAGGATGACCTTTCATGTCGAATAGGAAACTTCAAGTTGAAAATCGGAACATCTACCTTTAATAGCAAAAATAATCACACTACATATGTAGTTTTATTTTATTTCGAATACATATTCAATGTGATTATCCTAACCTAAATCAGCAGGCTCAGTGTCAAAGTCATAAATGATAGGTATCAGCTCGGTAGTATTTATTTCTTGGCGTAGAACAAGGACGCCGTAATACTGAAGTTCGCTATACCAGAAGATATAACAGGGTAACGGTCTAAAAAAACACTTTGATTCTCTTATTTAACAAGTGTGTAAAGGGGAGGGGCTGGAAATGGATAACAATGTTTTTTCCCCTAACTTTTAGTTGCGCATCTTGTCGATACATTTTTTCCCGAAAATTAGCGCAATTTTTCGCCTTTCTGAAAAGTTAACGCCTACAAGTGGCATAAAAAATGCATATGGGAAAGTTGTTTTCTTAGCCCCACCTTTTCACACTAACGGGAGTGTTAATGAACCATATAATTGAAGAAAAAAGGTACATAATATGATTATTTAATAACTATATATTTGCTAATTATATTTCACAGGGAACGTCACCACATCTGATCAGGATGAAAATTAACCAATTGTTGTATATTGGCTTGCTTAGCCTCATTCTTCTGAGAGATACTGCAAACTCATTGACTGTAGCTTCGTGGAACATTGAAGTACTTGGCGTTACTAAAATGAGCAAACCTACAATTGTGGACATTCTTGTAAAGGTAATAAAGCTGAAAACTTGTCGAACGAACGAACGAACGGAAGGAACGAACGACTAATTTTTATAAAGCAACTAAGGAAAAAAGTGTTATTTAGGTCCCAGATACTGGTATACCAGTATCGTTCAATACTGGAATATAAAAGTTGTTAGTATCACTCGATACTGGTGCGATTCTGCACCAGTAGGCCTATCGGTCGATACAGGAGTTCCAGTACAGTCATGCTACCAGTAGTGATGTTGCCCAGTATTGCACGATACTGATACATGATTGAGTTCCGGTATCGCCCGATACTGGGACATTTTATATGTGATATGTGCCAGTATCGCTCGATACTGGAACACAGAATTTGTACCAGTATTGAGCAATACTGGGTGTTCCAGAATCGGACGATAATATTACAGTCCATAATCTGGGACCTAAAGTACACTTTTCCCGCTTCGAAATAATAGATTACTTCGTTGATTGGTAATACGTACTATTTGCTAGTTGGTCACGTTGGATGTAACCCCGTTTAGCGAAAAGCTAACGAATAAACAATGAACAAACATTGATTAAGTCGAATTGTCAATTGTGCGACAGGTTTTGGCGAGGTACGACCTGATTTTGATTCAAGAATATCGTGATAAATCTGGAGAGGCAGTGATCGATTTACTGAATGCACTCAATAGGTAAGTCATATGTCTATGAGGCAATTAAAATATAATATAGTGTGTCTGATAAAAATCATGATGTCAAAATAATGGTTTCGTAAGGTATCCAATGATCCAACTTATTTAATATATTCATAATGAATCTCGTTAGGAGCTCCGGGTAGGAGCTCAACTATTATGCGATAAATATCGACACTAATGTAAGATACACTTTTAGAATGACTGTGTAAAACATCATTAGAATGGACAAATAATTTGATGCACGCGCATCAATGTGTATCATATTGTACGCGTCATTTACAATGCTGTTCATATTTTCAAAGCGCTTCTCTTAATATTGATCGAAATGGCAATAGCACATTCTTATATCTTGACAAATTCGCCATGAAATATAAGGCATACTATAAAGAGTGACACCTCTCCAAAAACATTTTACGAGGTAACGGGACGACTAAAAATAGGCTAGTTGCAGGTTGATTTTTTAAAACATAAACTGATAATCTAAATGCTATAATGACGATGACGCAGCTGTTACACTCCCATCACGTACGTGCCGTGTCAATGATAGTGATGTGATACAATAATTCATTTAGGAGGGAGTTTAACAGGTTGTTGTCGTTCTGATAACAAAGCAACGATAAAACGCGTTATCTATTATAAGCAGTATGAAAGTGCATGCAGCTGACATTATTAGTTCATGTATCATGTATGTAATGCCCGGGATTTAATGTAGTCGACGTAGTAAAACATGTTCATGAACCAATGATGCTTAGCCCAATTCATAAACATTATGCATGCACTTTGCATGAAACCTGGCCATGAGTGGTTGTAAATTAATTAATATCATTTAAGTAAAAAACAAGTTAAGGGCCATTCTTATTAAGATATGGAAAACAGAACTCTTACTAATTAATAAATGGTTACTCAGTGTACATGGGCGTAATGTCGGGACTCGGACTCGGACTCGAGTCCGACTCGAGTCCTTTTTTTCAAGGACTCGGACTCGGACTCGGTCCCAGTACTCAAAGACTCGGACTCGGACTCGGACTCGGACCCCAAGGACTCCAGGACTCGGCTTCGAGTCCTCAACGAGTCCGTCAAAATTGGGTTTTTCAGGTGTTTTATTTTCATTAATTTACCTAAATTATGTTTTGCTGAGGGACTGAATTCCGCAGTCCGCTGCTAGCAAAAAATAACTTCCCGATATATTGATAAATGAATGATCGAATGAACCAAGACAAATGCCCAACAAATAAATCGATTCATCCGTTATTTTGCCTGCGCTCCCGTGGAACGAATATTCAGCGGAGGGGGTTGATCATGCGGCCACATCGCGCCAGATTGTCCCCCAAAATGGTGCAGATGCTGATGTTCCTGAAACTGAAGTGCAATGAGCATCTTCTTTAAATTCAACATAACATTAGGCCAACTCAAAACTGCTTTTGATGATTGATGAGGTCAAAACTCAGGTGTTGTCAAGCAATGAAATATTCAATTTTCTTCCCTGTTTCATTTTCATAGCCTTATTTTACTGACATGCTTATTTCAATGTAAGTACTCCCAGTTCCAAAGATATCGTCAATTTAGTATTGCTTTAAAAAACAGTGAAATACAAAGAATATTAAATTGTATTCTGGCTTTTATCAGAGCAATAATTTACTTCTTTAGCTTGATCTGTTGTTGTTCGTCCATCGCAAAGCAAAGATGACAATGACTAAGATTAGTTCGTTAAATTTGATCTATGTGTCCGAAGATGACTAACAATATCGACCAATCCGGGCAAGGAAGCATCTCCCACATGTGTGGCACTTGAGATCAGTATCAGGTGTTGTGACACTTGCTGCTCTCGTCTTGCGGACCTCACGTTTTCCTCCTACACTCTTTCTAATTTAAGTAATTTTGCACGCAAATAATTGCAGATTTGTGAATAAAAGAACAACCACAAAGACAACACAAACCTAATAAGTTAGTTACTGAACTGACTGTGATTATACTTTAATTAGTAATTACAAGTAAACAGTATAGAACTGAAATTCTGATTAATAAAACGTGATATAGTATTGGTGAACTGCGTTTTGAATTTGATACATAAGGACTCGGACTCGGACTCGGACTCGGATATTGATGACTCGGACTCGGACATAAAAATTGGCAAAGACTCGGACTCGGACTCGAGTCCTTTCCTCAAGGACTCGGACTCGGATGATGAAGACTCGACTCCAACACTGACTATGGTAGTGTTTGTTCAGGGGCGTACCAACCGGGGGGCAGGGGGGGGGGGGCAAGTCCCCCCCCCCCCTGGGTCCAAATACCGGGACGCTAAATTCGTAATACCGGGACGCTATACCGGGACGCTCTAAAATGCGCATAAGAAAAAAAAATAGGGCCTACGCCGAAAATAATTAGGATTGGGCATTATTTGTTGACTGTTGTGTTTTTTGGACTGCGAAATGTTGTGACTGTGCGAAATTTTGTGACCGTGCGAAATTTTGTGATCGTGCGAAATTTTTAGACCGTGCGAATTTTTTTGACCCTACCCCCCCCCCCCCCCCCCCCCCCCCCCCCCCCCCCCCCCCCCACACACACACACACACACACACACTTACGTGAAATTCACGAGGTGACTGACTGTGAAAAAAATTGGGCAACCTTTTACGAAAATTGTGCAAATTGTTCGTATGGGGTTCAAAATTGACCAATGACAGACACGATAAATAAAAAGCTTACAAAGCATCGTCCCTAGTAATCCATAGTGTGCTTAAAGCGCAGTTCTTTGGTAAATCCAATGTCAGTAGACCTTGTATTGGTCGGTTTTCGGATGGGAGCGGTTTTCGGCAATGTGACAGTGAAATTACACAAGGGCTACAACGTTTACTATGGCGTAACTAGAGCCCCTGCAAGAAGGCTTGCCCCCCCCCCCTCTTTTCTTCCCCCGATGAAATTTCAAACTCTATGTATATATATACAAAAATAGTTGGTTATACCCCCTGATCACATATCTGTGCCCCCACCCCACCCCCAATTGAAGACCCTATTTACACCATTGCTTATACGTATTACAATACGCACGAGTTTTGCAATGATTGTTTTGTTGGTGTTTTCAGTCATGTAGGTTCCACAGAGTATGACATGGTGATTGGGGCTCGAGTAGGCAGATCTTCCTCTAAAGAGCAGTACATTTACTTTTTCAAGTAAGTCTTCACCTAACAGTCATAATAGTCAAATGTATCATGGGTAGGATTTCTTCTTATGTCTAAAGAGCAGGATGTTTACTTGTTAAAGTAATGCACATATCAGTTGTATGGCGCACTATACGACCACTGGGAGAGGTGCGTCATTGGTGCGTCATTAACCGCCACATTTCTGACGCAGGGTACGTCATGGGCAGCCTTTTGGTGGACCGTCACAATATTGACGAATGGATGCGTCAATGTTAGTCACTTTACCTGGGTACGTCACAGGATACGTCATCATGTGTACGTCATCAGTTGTATGGCGCACTATACGACTACTGAGAGAGATGCGTCATGGGTGCGTCATTAACCACAACATTTCTGACGCAGGGTACGTCATGGGCAGCCTTTAGATCGTCACAATATTTACAAATGGATGCGTAAATGTTAGTCACTTTACCTGGGTACGTCATCAGTTGTATGGCGCACTATACGACTACTGAGAGAGATGCGTCATGGGTGCGTCATTAACCACCACATTTCTGACGCAGGGTACGTCATGGGCAGCCTTTAGATCGTCACAATATTGACGAATAGATGCGTCAATGTTAGTCACTTTACCTGGATCACAGGGTACGTCATCAGGTGTACAACAAAATACTAACATCTATGTAGTTACATGTAGTTCCTACGATACACGGCACGATTTAGGGGAGAAAAAAAGTGATGTGTTTAGAAAACACAGCACGAAACAAAGGCAGCAGTAAAATGAGAAACATAAGAATTCTAAAAATCTATAGTGATTTTTCAAAACACATCATCAAAACACAGCAGTATAATAAGAAACATAAGAAGTTAATAGTTCTATAGTCATTTTTCAAAACACATCACCAAAACACAGCAGTATAATAAGCAACATAATAAATTTAAAATCTAGAGTCATTTTTCAAAACACATCACCAAAACACAGCAGTATAATAAGAAACATGAGAAGTTAAACATCTATAGTCATTTTTCAAAACACATCACCAAAACACAGCAGTATAATAAGAAACATAAGAATTGTAAAAATCTATAGTCATTTTTCAAAACACATCATCAAAACACAGCAGTATAATAAGAAACATAAGAATTCTTAAAAATCTAGAGTCATTTTTCAAAACACATCACCAAAACACAGCAGTATAATAAGAAACATAAGAATTTTAAAAATCTAGAGTCATTTTTCAAAACACATCACCAAAACACAGCAATATAATAAGAAACATAAGAATTTTAAAAATCTATAGTCATTTTTCAAAACACATCATCAAAACACAGCAGTATAATAAGAAACATAAGAATTTAAAAAAAATCTAGAGTCATTTTTCAAAACACATCACCAAAACACAGCAGTATAATAAGAAACATAAGAATTTAAAAAATCTAGAGCCATTTTTCAAAACACATCACCAAAACACAGCAGTATAATAAGAAACATAAGAATTTAAAAAAATCTAGAGTCATTTTTCAAAACACATCACCAAAACACAGCAGTATAATAAGAAACATAAGAATTAAAAAAAATCTAGAGTCATTTTTCAAAACATATCACCAAAACACAGCAGTATAATAGGAAACATAAGAATTAAAAAAAATCTAGAGTCATTTTTCAAAACACATCACCAAAACACAGCAGTATAATAAGAAACATAAGAATTTAAAAAAATCTAGAGCCATTTTTCAAAACACATCACCAAAACACAGCAGTATAATAAGAAACATAAGAATTTAAAAAAATCTAGAGTCATTTTCAAAACACATCACCAAAACACAGCAGTATAATAAGAAACATAAGAATTAAAAAAATCTAGAGTCATTTTTCAAAACACATCATCAAAACACAGCAGTATAATAAGAAACATAAGAATTTAAAAAAAATCTAGAGTCATTTTTCAAAACACATCACCAAAACACAGCAGTATAATAAGAAACATAAGAATTAAAAAAAATCTAGAGCCATTTTTCAAAACACATCACCAAAACACAGCAGTATAATAAGAAACATAAGAATTAAAAAAAATCTAGAGTCATTTTTCAAAACACATCACCAAAACACAGCAGTATAATAAGAAACATAAGAATTTAAAAAATCTAGAGTCATTTTTCAAAACACAGCATCAAAACACAGCAGTATAATAAGAAACATAAGAATTTAAAAAAAATCTAGAGTCATTTTTCAAAACACATCACCAAAACACAGCAGTATAATAAGAAACATAAGAATTTAAAAAAATCTAGAGTCATTTTTCAAAACACATCACCAAAACACAGCAGTATAATAAGAAACATAAGAATTTAAAAAAATCTAGAGCCATTTTTCAAAACACATCACCAAAACACAGCAGTATAATAAGAAACATAAGAATTTAAAAAAATCTAGAGCCATTTTTCAAAATACATCACCAAAACACAGCAGTATAATAAGAAACATAAGAATTTTTAAAAAATCTAGAGTCATTTTTCAAAACACATCACCAAAACACAGCAGTATAATAGGAAACATAAGAATTTAAAAAAATCTAGAGTCATTTTTCAAAACACATCACCAAAACACAGCAGTATAATAAGAAACATAAGAATTAAAAAAAATCTAGAGCCATTTTTCAAAACACATCACCAAAACACAGCAGTATAATAAGAAACATAAGAATTTAAAAAAATCTAGAGTCATTTTTCAAAACACATCACCAAAACACAGCAGTATAATAAGAAACATAAGAATTTAAAAAAATCTAGAGTCATTTTTCAAAACACATCATCAAAACACAGCAGTATAATAAGAAACATAAGAATTTAAAAAAAATCTAGTCATTTTTCAAAACACATCACCAAAACACAGCAGTATAATAAGAAACACAAGAATTTAAAAAAATCTAGAGCCATTTTTCAAAACACATCACCAAAACACAGCAGTATAATAAGAAACATAAGAATTTAAAAAAATCTAGAGTCATTTTTCAAAACACATCACCAAAACACAGCAGTATAATAAGAAACATAAGAAATTGAAAAAATTCTAGAGTCATTTTTCAAAACACATTACCAAAACACAGCAGTATAATAAGAAACATAAGAATTTAAAAAATCTAGAGTCATTTTTCAAAACACATCATCAAAACACAGCAGTATAATAAGAAACATAAGAATTTAAAAAAAATCTAGAGTCATTTTTCAAAACACATCACCAAAACACAGCAGTATAATAAGAAACACAAGAATTTAAAAAAATCTAGAGCCATTTTTCAAAACACATCACCAAAACACAGCAGTATAATAAGAAACACAAGAATTTAAAAAAATCTAGAGCCATTTTTCAAAACACATCATCAAAACACATAGACTGTAGGCCGTGCATGTTTTATTCCTTCAGAAAACAATTCTAGCACTCTCCATCTAGGGGATAGATGAAATGTGGCTTAAAATGAAGCTGATATATGCCTGATCAATATTTTACCTTATCCCACGTTCGTAGGTTGCACATTATGACCCTAGACCTCGATTTAGGGTCAAAGGTCACATGTGTTTCAATGGGAAGTCAAAAACTAAATTTAACATGGTAAAAAAACTAAAAAATGAGCTATTGACTATGAAAAGTATATTATATTGTTGGGATGAGTGTTTTAAACAAAAAAGTCAATCACAACTTTGATCGTAGATCAATAGTTTTTGAACTGTGACCTTTTGAAAAAGACAAGTTGGCCAAAATAGGCCATTTTGGTCATTTGTTTGCAAAATTGGCACAAAAATGACATGTTATCATCATTAAAAAAATATTTTGACTCAATGTGAATTGATAAACCATGTTATAATGTTGGTTTATAGATGAACTTTACATTAAAAGACATTTCAAAAGTCAATGGTGTCCGCATGCCATGGCAAACAGCTTTAATATCCTTCAAATTCATCGAAAATGGGTAAAATCTGAGTCAAATTTAAAGGATTTGAAGGATATTAATGCTGGTTGCCATGGCATCAACATACCATTGATTTTTGAAATGTGTTGTAATGTAAGGTACATCTATATACCAACATTATAACATGGTTTATCAATTCATAATGAGTCAAAATATTTTTTTAATGATGATATCATGTCATTTTTGTGCCAATTTTGCGAAAATATGACAAAATGGTCTATTTTGGCCAACTTGTAATTTTCAAAAGGTCACAGTTCAAAAACTATTGATCTATCTACGATCAAAGTTGTGATTGACTTTTTTTGTTTAAAACACTTATCCCAACAATATAACATACTTTTTATAGTCAATAGCTCATTTTTTAGTTTTTTTACCATGTTAAATTTAGTTTTTGACTTCCCATTGAAACACATGTGACCTTTGACCCTAAATCGAGGTCTAGGGTCATAATGTGCAACCTACGAACGTGGGATAAGGTAAAATATTGATCAGGCATATATTAGCTTCATTTTAAGCCACATTTCATCTATCCCCTAGATGGAGAGTGCTAGATTGATTGATACATACCTACGTCCCAGTGTCTAACAGCAGTATAATAAGAAACATAAGAATTTAAAAAAATCTAGAGTCATTTTTCAAAACACATCACCAAAACACAGCAGTATAATAAGAAACATAAGAATTGAAAAAATTCTAGAGTCATTTTTCAAAACACATTACCAAAACACAGCAGTATAATAAGAAACATAAGAATTTAAAAAAATCTAGAGTCATTTTTCAAAACACATCACCAAAACACAGCAGTATAATAAGAAACATAAGAATTTAAAAAAATCTAGAGTCATTTTTCAAAACACATCACCAAAACACAGCAGTATAATAAGAAACATAAGAATTTAAAAATATCTAGAGTCATTTTTCAAAACGCATCACCAAAACACAGCAGTATAATAAGAAACATAAGAATTTAAAAAAATCTAGAGTCATTTTTCAAAACACATCACCAAAACACAGCAGTATAATAAGAAACATAAGAATTTAAAAATATCTAGAGTCATTTTTCAAAACGCATCACCAAAACACAGCAGTATAATAAGAAACATAAGAATTTAAAAAAATCTAGTCATTTTTCAAAACACATCACCAAAACACAGCAGTATAATAAGAAACATAAGAATTTAAAAGAATCTAGAGCCATTTTTCAAAACACATCACCAAAACACAGCAGTATAATAAGAAACATAAGAATTTAAAAAAATCTAGAGTCATTTTTCAAAACACATCACCAAAACACAGCAGTATAATAAGAAACATAAGAATTAAAAAAAATCTAGAGTCATTTTTCAAAACACATTACCAAAACACAGCAGTATAATAAGAAACATAAGAATTTAAAAAAATCTAGAGTCATTTTTCAAACACATCACCAAAACACAGCAGTATAATAAGAAACATAAGAATTTAAAAAAATCTAGAGTCATTTTTCAAAACACATCACCAAAACACAGCAGTATAATAAGAAACATAAGAATTTAAAAATATCTAGAGTCATTTTTCAAAACGCATCACCAAAACACAGCAGTATAATAAGAAACATAAGAATTTAAAAAAATCTAGAGTCATTTTTCAAAACACATCACCAAAACACAGCAGTATAATAAGAAACATAAGAATTTAAAAATATCTAGAGTCATTTTTCAAAACGCATCACCAAAACACAGCAGTATAATAAGAAACATAAGAATTAAAAAAATCTAGAGTCATTTTTCAAAACACATCACCAAAACACAGCAGTATAATAAGAAACATAAGAATTTAAAAAAAATCTAGAGTCATTTTTCAAAACACATCACCAAAACACAGCAGTATAATAAGAAACATAAGAATTTTAAAAAATCTAGTCATTTTTCAAAACACATCACCAAAACACAGCAGTATAATAAGAAACATAAGAATTTAAAAAAATCTAGAGTCATTTTTCAAAACACATCACCAAAACACAGCAGTATAATAAGAAACATCAGAATTTAAAAAAATCTAGAGTCATTTTTCAAAACACATCACCAAAACACAGCAGTATAATAAGAAACATAAGAATTTAAAAAAATCTAGAGCCATTTTTCAAAACACATCACCAAAACACAGCAGTATAATAAGAAACATAAGAATTTAAAAAAATCTAGAGTCATTTTTCAAAACACATCACCAAAACACAGCAGTATAATAAGAAACATAAGAATTAAAAAAATCTAGAGTCATTTTTCAAAACACATCATCAAAACACAGCAGTATAATAAGAAACATAAGAATTTTAAAAAAATCTAGAGTCATTTTTCAAAACACATCACCAAAACACAGCAGTATAATAAGAAACATAAGAATTAAAAAAAATCTAGAGCCATTTTTCAAAACACATCACCAAAACACAGCAGTATAATAAGAAACATAAGAATTAAAAAAAATCTAGAGTCATTTTTCAAAACACATCACCAAAACACAGCAGTATAATAAGAAACATAAGAATTTAAAAAATCTAGAGTCATTTTTCAAAACACAGCATCAAAACACAGCAGTATAATAAGAAACATAAGAATTTAAAAAAAATCTAGAGTCATTTTTCAAAACACATCACCAAAACACAGCAGTATAATAAGAAACATAAGAATTTAAAAAAATCTAGAGCCATTTTTCAAAACACATCACCAAAACACAGCAGTATAATAAGAAACATAAGAATTTAAAAAAATCTAGAGCCATTTTTCAAAATACATCACCAAAACACAGCAGTATAATAAGAAACATAAGAATTTTTAAAAAATCTAGAGTCATTTTTCAAAACACATCACCAAAACACAGCAGTATAATAGGAAACATAAGAATTTAAAAAAATCTAGAGTCATTTTTCAAAACACATCACCAAAACACAGCAGTATAATAAGAAACATAAGAATTAAAAAAAATCTAGAGCCATTTTTCAAAACACATCACCAAAACACAGCAGTATAATAAGAAACATAAGAATTTAAAAAAATCTAGAGTCATTTTTCAAAACACATCACCAAAACACAGCAGTATAATAAGAAACATAAGAATTTAAAAAAATCTAGAGTCATTTTTCAAAACACATCATCAAAACACAGCAGTATAATAAGAAACATAAGAATTTAAAAAAAATCTAGTCATTTTTCAAAACACATCACCAAAACACAGCAGTATAATAAGAAACACAAGAATTTAAAAAAATCTAGAGCCATTTTTCAAAACACATCACCAAAACACAGCAGTATAATAAGAAACATAAGAATTTAAAAAAATCTAGAGTCATTTTTCAAAACACATCACCAAAACACAGCAGTATAATAAGAAACATAAGAAATTGAAAAAATTCTAGAGTCATTTTTCAAAACACATTACCAAAACACAGCAGTATAATAAGAAACATAAGAATTTAAAAAATCTAGAGTCATTTTTCAAAACACATCATCAAAACACAGCAGTATAATAAGAAACATAAGAATTTAAAAAAAATCTAGAGTCATTTTTCAAAACACATCACCAAAACACAGCAGTATAATAAGAAACACAAGAATTTAAAAAAATCTAGAGCCATTTTTCAAAACACATCACCAAAACACAGCAGTATAATAAGAAACACAAGAATTTAAAAAAATCTAGAGCCATTTTTCAAAACACATCATCAAAACACATAGACTGTAGGCCGTGCATGTTTTATTCCTTCAGAAAACAATTCTAGCACTCTCCATCTAGGGGATAGATGAAATGTGGCTTAAAATGAAGCTGATATATGCCTGATCAATATTTTACCTTATCCCACGTTCGTAGGTTGCACATTATGACCCTAGACCTCGATTTAGGGTCAAAGGTCACATGTGTTTCAATGGGAAGTCAAAAACTAAATTTAACATGGTAAAAAAACTAAAAAATGAGCTATTGACTATGAAAAGTATATTATATTGTTGGGATGAGTGTTTTAAACAAAAAAGTCAATCACAACTTTGATCGTAGATCAATAGTTTTTGAACTGTGACCTTTTGAAAAAGACAAGTTGGCCAAAATAGGCCATTTTGGTCATTTGTTTGCAAAATTGGCACAAAAATGACATGTTATCATCATTAAAAAAATATTTTGACTCAATGTGAATTGATAAACCATGTTATAATGTTGGTTTATAGATGAACTTTACATTAAAAGACATTTCAAAAGTCAATGGTGTCCGCATGCCATGGCAAACAGCTTTAATATCCTTCAAATTCATCGAAAATGGGTAAAATCTGAGTCAAATTTAAAGGATTTGAAGGATATTAATGCTGGTTGCCATGGCATCAACATACCATTGATTTTTGAAATGTGTTGTAATGTAAGGTACATCTATATACCAACATTATAACATGGTTTATCAATTCATAATGAGTCAAAATATTTTTTTAATGATGATATCATGTCATTTTTGTGCCAATTTTGCGAAAATATGACAAAATGGTCTATTTTGGCCAACTTGTAATTTTCAAAAGGTCACAGTTCAAAAACTATTGATCTATCTACGATCAAAGTTGTGATTGACTTTTTTTGTTTAAAACACTTATCCCAACAATATAACATACTTTTTATAGTCAATAGCTCATTTTTTAGTTTTTTTACCATGTTAAATTTAGTTTTTGACTTCCCATTGAAACACATGTGACCTTTGACCCTAAATCGAGGTCTAGGGTCATAATGTGCAACCTACGAACGTGGGATAAGGTAAAATATTGATCAGGCATATATTAGCTTCATTTTAAGCCACATTTCATCTATCCCCTAGATGGAGAGTGCTAGATTGATTGATACATACCTACGTCCCAGTGTCTAACAGCAGTATAATAAGAAACATAAGAATTTAAAAAAATCTAGAGTCATTTTTCAAAACACATCACCAAAACACAGCAGTATAATAAGAAACATAAGAATTGAAAAAATTCTAGAGTCATTTTTCAAAACACATTACCAAAACACAGCAGTATAATAAGAAACATAAGAATTTAAAAAAATCTAGAGTCATTTTTCAAAACACATCACCAAAACACAGCAGTATAATAAGAAACATAAGAATTTAAAAAAATCTAGAGTCATTTTTCAAAACACATCACCAAAACACAGCAGTATAATAAGAAACATAAGAATTTAAAAATATCTAGAGTCATTTTTCAAAACGCATCACCAAAACACAGCAGTATAATAAGAAACATAAGAATTTAAAAAAATCTAGAGTCATTTTTCAAAACACATCACCAAAACACAGCAGTATAATAAGAAACATAAGAATTTAAAAATATCTAGAGTCATTTTTCAAAACGCATCACCAAAACACAGCAGTATAATAAGAAACATAAGAATTTAAAAAAATCTAGTCATTTTTCAAAACACATCACCAAAACACAGCAGTATAATAAGAAACATAAGAATTTAAAAGAATCTAGAGCCATTTTTCAAAACACATCACCAAAACACAGCAGTATAATAAGAAACATAAGAATTTAAAAAAATCTAGAGTCATTTTTCAAAACACATCACCAAAACACAGCAGTATAATAAGAAACATAAGAATTAAAAAAAATCTAGAGTCATTTTTCAAAACACATTACCAAAACACAGCAGTATAATAAGAAACATAAGAATTTAAAAAAATCTAGAGTCATTTTTCAAACACATCACCAAAACACAGCAGTATAATAAGAAACATAAGAATTTAAAAAAATCTAGAGTCATTTTTCAAAACACATCACCAAAACACAGCAGTATAATAAGAAACATAAGAATTTAAAAATATCTAGAGTCATTTTTCAAAACGCATCACCAAAACACAGCAGTATAATAAGAAACATAAGAATTTAAAAAAATCTAGAGTCATTTTTCAAAACACATCACCAAAACACAGCAGTATAATAAGAAACATAAGAATTTAAAAATATCTAGAGTCATTTTTCAAAACGCATCACCAAAACACAGCAGTATAATAAGAAACATAAGAATTAAAAAAATCTAGAGTCATTTTTCAAAACACATCACCAAAACACAGCAGTATAATAAGAAACATAAGAATTTAAAAAAAATCTAGAGTCATTTTTCAAAACACATCACCAAAACACAGCAGTATAATAAGAAACATAAGAATTTTAAAAAATCTAGTCATTTTTCAAAACACATCACCAAAACACAGCAGTATAATAAGAAACATAAGAATTTAAAAAAATCTAGAGTCATTTTTCAAAACACATCACCAAAACACAGCAGTATAATAAGAAACATCAGAATTTAAAAAAATCTAGAGTCATTTTTCAAAACACATCACCAAAACACAGCAGTATAATAAGAAACATAAGAATTTAAAAAAATCTAGAGCCATTTTTCAAAACACATCACCAAAACACAGCAGTATAATAAGAAACATAAGAATTTAAAAAAATCTAGAGTCATTTTTCAAAACACATCACCAAAACACAGCAGTATAATAAGAAACATAAGAATTAAAAAAATCTAGAGTCATTTTTCAAAACACATCATCAAAACACAGCAGTATAATAAGAAACATAAGAATTTTAAAAAAATCTAGAGTCATTTTTCAAAACACATCACCAAAACACAGCAGTATAATAAGAAACATAAGAATTAAAAAAAATCTAGAGCCATTTTTCAAAACACATCACCAAAACACAGCAGTATAATAAGAAACATAAGAATTAAAAAAAATCTAGAGTCATTTTTCAAAACACATCACCAAAACACAGCAGTATAATAAGAAACATAAGAATTTAAAAAATCTAGAGTCATTTTTCAAAACACAGCATCAAAACACAGCAGTATAATAAGAAACATAAGAATTTAAAAAAAATCTAGAGTCATTTTTCAAAACACATCACCAAAACACAGCAGTATAATAAGAAACATAAGAATTTAAAAAAATCTAGAGCCATTTTTCAAAACACATCACCAAAACACAGCAGTATAATAAGAAACATAAGAATTTAAAAAAATCTAGAGCCATTTTTCAAAATACATCACCAAAACACAGCAGTATAATAAGAAACATAAGAATTTTTAAAAAATCTAGAGTCATTTTTCAAAACACATCACCAAAACACAGCAGTATAATAGGAAACATAAGAATTTAAAAAAATCTAGAGTCATTTTTCAAAACACATCACCAAAACACAGCAGTATAATAAGAAACATAAGAATTAAAAAAAATCTAGAGCCATTTTTCAAAACACATCACCAAAACACAGCAGTATAATAAGAAACATAAGAATTTAAAAAAATCTAGAGTCATTTTTCAAAACACATCACCAAAACACAGCAGTATAATAAGAAACATAAGAATTTAAAAAAATCTAGAGTCATTTTTCAAAACACATCATCAAAACACAGCAGTATAATAAGAAACATAAGAATTTAAAAAAAATCTAGTCATTTTTCAAAACACATCACCAAAACACAGCAGTATAATAAGAAACACAAGAATTTAAAAAAATCTAGAGCCATTTTTCAAAACACATCACCAAAACACAGCAGTATAATAAGAAACATAAGAATTTAAAAAAATCTAGAGTCATTTTTCAAAACACATCACCAAAACACAGCAGTATAATAAGAAACATAAGAAATTGAAAAAATTCTAGAGTCATTTTTCAAAACACATTACCAAAACACAGCAGTATAATAAGAAACATAAGAATTTAAAAAATCTAGAGTCATTTTTCAAAACACATCATCAAAACACAGCAGTATAATAAGAAACATAAGAATTTAAAAAAAATCTAGAGTCATTTTTCAAAACACATCACCAAAACACAGCAGTATAATAAGAAACACAAGAATTTAAAAAAATCTAGAGCCATTTTTCAAAACACATCACCAAAACACAGCAGTATAATAAGAAACACAAGAATTTAAAAAAATCTAGAGCCATTTTTCAAAACACATCATCAAAACACATAGACTGTAGGCCGTGCATGTTTTATTCCTTCAGAAAACAATTCTAGCACTCTCCATCTAGGGGATAGATGAAATGTGGCTTAAAATGAAGCTGATATATGCCTGATCAATATTTTACCTTATCCCACGTTCGTAGGTTGCACATTATGACCCTAGACCTCGATTTAGGGTCAAAGGTCACATGTGTTTCAATGGGAAGTCAAAAACTAAATTTAACATGGTAAAAAAACTAAAAAATGAGCTATTGACTATGAAAAGTATATTATATTGTTGGGATGAGTGTTTTAAACAAAAAAGTCAATCACAACTTTGATCGTAGATCAATAGTTTTTGAACTGTGACCTTTTGAAAAAGACAAGTTGGCCAAAATAGGCCATTTTGGTCATTTGTTTGCAAAATTGGCACAAAAATGACATGTTATCATCATTAAAAAAATATTTTGACTCAATGTGAATTGATAAACCATGTTATAATGTTGGTTTATAGATGAACTTTACATTAAAAGACATTTCAAAAGTCAATGGTGTCCGCATGCCATGGCAAACAGCTTTAATATCCTTCAAATTCATCGAAAATGGGTAAAATCTGAGTCAAATTTAAAGGATTTGAAGGATATTAATGCTGGTTGCCATGGCATCAACATACCATTGATTTTTGAAATGTGTTGTAATGTAAGGTACATCTATATACCAACATTATAACATGGTTTATCAATTCATAATGAGTCAAAATATTTTTTTAATGATGATATCATGTCATTTTTGTGCCAATTTTGCGAAAATATGACAAAATGGTCTATTTTGGCCAACTTGTAATTTTCAAAAGGTCACAGTTCAAAAACTATTGATCTATCTACGATCAAAGTTGTGATTGACTTTTTTTGTTTAAAACACTTATCCCAACAATATAACATACTTTTTATAGTCAATAGCTCATTTTTTAGTTTTTTTACCATGTTAAATTTAGTTTTTGACTTCCCATTGAAACACATGTGACCTTTGACCCTAAATCGAGGTCTAGGGTCATAATGTGCAACCTACGAACGTGGGATAAGGTAAAATATTGATCAGGCATATATTAGCTTCATTTTAAGCCACATTTCATCTATCCCCTAGATGGAGAGTGCTAGATTGATTGATACATACCTACGTCCCAGTGTCTAACAGCAGTATAATAAGAAACATAAGAATTTAAAAAAATCTAGAGTCATTTTTCAAAACACATCACCAAAACACAGCAGTATAATAAGAAACATAAGAATTGAAAAAATTCTAGAGTCATTTTTCAAAACACATTACCAAAACACAGCAGTATAATAAGAAACATAAGAATTTAAAAAAATCTAGAGTCATTTTTCAAAACACATCACCAAAACACAGCAGTATAATAAGAAACATAAGAATTTAAAAAAATCTAGAGTCATTTTTCAAAACACATCACCAAAACACAGCAGTATAATAAGAAACATAAGAATTTAAAAATATCTAGAGTCATTTTTCAAAACGCATCACCAAAACACAGCAGTATAATAAGAAACATAAGAATTTAAAAAATTCTAGAGTCATTTTTCAAAACACATTACCAAAACACAGCAGTATAATAAGAAACATAAGAATTTAAAAAAATCTAGAGTCATTTTTCAAAACACATCACCAAAACACAGCAGTATAATAAGAAACATAAGAATTTAAAAAAATCTAGAGTCATTTTTCAAAACACATCACCAAAACACAGCAGTATAATAAGAAACATAAGAATTTAAAAATATCTAGAGTCATTTTTCAAAACGCATCACCAAAACACAGCAGTATAATAAGAAACATAAGAATTTAAAAAAATCTAGAGTCATTTTTCAAAACACATCACCAAAACACAGCAGTATAATAAGAAACATAAGAATTTAAAAATATCTAGAGTCATTTTTCAAAACGCATCACCAAAACACAGCAGTATAATAAGAAACATAAGAATTTAAAAAAATCTAGTCATTTTTCAAAACACATCACCAAAACACAGCAGTATAATAAGAAACATAAGAATTTAAAAGAATCTAGAGCCATTTTTCAAAACACATCACCAAAACACAGCAGTATAATAAGAAACATAAGAATTTAAAAAAATCTAGAGTCATTTTTCAAAACACATCACCAAAACACAGCAGTATAATAAGAAACATAAGAATTAAAAAAAATCTAGAGTCATTTTTCAAAACACATTACCAAAACACAGCAGTATAATAAGAAACATAAGAATTTAAAAAAATCTAGAGTCATTTTTCAAACACATCACCAAAACACAGCAGTATAATAAGAAACATAAGAATTTAAAAAAATCTAGAGTCATTTTTCAAAACACATCACCAAAACACAGCAGTATAATAAGAAACATAAGAATTTAAAAATATCTAGAGTCATTTTTCAAAACGCATCACCAAAACACAGCAGTATAATAAGAAACATAAGAATTTAAAAAAATCTAGAGTCATTTTTCAAAACACATCACCAAAACACAGCAGTATAATAAGAAACATAAGAATTTAAAAATATCTAGAGTCATTTTTCAAAACGCATCACCAAAACACAGCAGTATAATAAGAAACATAAGAATTAAAAAAATCTAGAGTCATTTTTCAAAACACATCACCAAAACACAGCAGTATAATAAGAAACATAAGAATTTAAAAAAAATCTAGAGTCATTTTTCAAAACACATCACCAAAACACAGCAGTATAATAAGAAACATAAGAATTTTAAAAAATCTAGTCATTTTTCAAAACACATCACCAAAACACAGCAGTATAATAAGAAACATAAGAATTTAAAAAAATCTAGAGTCATTTTTCAAAACACATCACCAAAACACAGCAGTATAATAAGAAACATCAGAATTTAAAAAAATCTAGAGTCATTTTTCAAAACACATCACCAAAACACAGCAGTATAATAAGAAACATCAGAATTTAAAAAAAATCTAGAGTCATTTTTCAAAACACATCACCAAAACACAGCAGTATAATAAGAAACATAAGAATTTAAAAAAATCTAGAGCCATTTTTCAAAACACATCACCAAAACAGAGCAGTATAATAAGAAACATAAGAATTTAAAAAAATCTAGAGCCATTTTTCAAAACACATCACCAAAACACAGCAGTATAATATGTTCGGTTCACTTTTCTTCCCCCCCCCCCCCCCCCCCCCCCTCCCCCTCCCCCCAGACGACTGGCGAACTAGACAACGTGGGGTAAAGTTCCAACGCCTGTTTTTCTCAACAATTGAGGACTTTAATCAGCACGTGTCTGTGGACCGTGGGAAGGCTAGGGCGAGGGGAACCCCCGGAGGAACCCTAGCTGTCCCCCTCCCTGTTTGTACCCCTCAGTGAGAGTTACAAACAGGCAGGGACAGCTAGGGTTCAAAGGTTAACCACGTATTAAACAGCCGGGTGAAAAGAAAAAGAAGAAAATAGGAAGGGAAAAGACAGGATAAAAATGAAAAGAGAGAAAAAAAGATACACTAAAAGAAACTAAATCGAAAAGATTACTAGGCGTTGATGCTTTTTTCTGTCTGTCTGTTCAGTCTGTTAAACTTGAAAGGGAGAATAACACGTGTCATGTGACACACATTGAACCAATGAGATCGTCGGTAAAACCAATGCCTGCGGATTAAGTAATTACTGTTTGTTTGTTTGTTTGTTTACACGGTCGGTCCATACGGACACACGCTTGGGTCCTGAAGAGACCATGCTCAAGCAAAATGCTTGGGCCAGGCTTAAAAAGCCTATAATAAGCATGCTGGCTGAATGAAATGAAAGTTAGAAAAGATGGAAGAAAAGAATGAATAAATGGTGTACTTTGTTATTTTCAAATTCATAAACAAATAACTCTACTAAATGAATACCCGTGATAATGATTTAAGTTGAAGCATTCTTTAAATGGTACTATTGATCGCAAAGCCATACCAGTCATATCAATCATATACCATTGTTTTCAGTGTTAAATTTTAAGTTTAAATGCCAAATCTTATAGAATTCTGAATAGTTTTAGAGATGTAGTCATTTGAAGCGGCGTATCGCCATACGTAAATTTGTATTTTGCTCGTGTGGAAATATTTTGCTCGCGTGGAAATATGCATATGAAGTGCTATCTCCAGTAGCTAGCATGCCCGTGCATCGGCAAGTTATGTGATAATTACTGTGTGAATGTCATGGAAACAGTTCGAAAAATGAACAATATGAGAATATAAACCCATTTTGCCCAAAAGCTAAGCATTTTATGTGATTAATGACATACTGTGGACATAATGCAATTCATCAAATCTAGAAAAGTTTAGACATTCCGCTCTCTCACTCTTTGAGTAGTCATCAAACGGTTGCGGACATCATCAATTGACATTTACTAGATTTGTTGAATACCATGATGATAAGACACCGTTTGATTGAAAAATTAAAAGAACGTTTTATCTTATGGACCTCTATCCCGTTGTCTGAGTCGGAAGGCATACCAAGGATACCCCCCCCCCCCCCCCCTCACCCGTATTTCAAATAATGTCACATTTTCATATTAAAAGGCGGGTTTTTAAACTGCAAAAATGTAAATATCAAGATTTTGTTGATACCAAAACATTGTTTTAAGCTAAAAAAAAATCAAGTATGTTTAGCTTTTCTGCATCCAACTTCTGTTTATGTTGGTCCGTTGTCTATCCCACAGGTAAAATGCAAAAAACAAAATCGTAACAAAATTAAAGAAACTCGGGTCACACGAGATATTTGAAGTAGGCCTACTCAGTGTCGTTATTTTCGAGTTTTTGGTTACAAAAACCGCCCAATACTGCGTGGATTTTACTGGTATTCGTTAATTTTCAACGAATTGAACATACACATTCACTCTGCATGATGCTCGGAGCTTCGAACTACCGGGAATTAGTGATGTGTACCTTGAAGAGCACTTTTTTCTTCAAAAGTTATATCAATCATATACCATTGTTTTCAGTGTTAAATTTTAAGTTTAAATGCCAAATCTTATAGAATTCTGAAATATAGTTTTAGAGATGTAGTCATTTGAAGAGGCGTATCGCCATACGTAAATTTATATTTTGCGCGTGTTTTTTAAATCTCTCCACCGTGGAAATATGTATATGAAGTGCTATCTCCAGTAGATAGCATGCCCGTCATCGGCAAGTTTTGTGATTATTACTGTATTAATGTCATGGAAATAGTTCGAAAAATAAACAATATGAGAATATAAACCCATTTTGCCCAAACGCTAAGCATTTTATGTGATTAATGACATACGGTACGGTGAACATAATGCAATTCATCAAATCTAGAAAAGTTTAGACATTCCGCTCCCTCACTCTTTGAGTAGTCATCAAACGGTTGCGGACATCATCAATTGACATTTACTAGATTTGTTGAATACCATGATGATAAGACACCGTTTGATTGAAAAGTTAAAAGAACGTTTTATCTTATGGACATCTATCCCGTTGTCTGAGTCGGAAGGCATATCAAGGATATCCCCCCCCCCCCCCCCCCCCCCTCACCCGTATTTTAAATAATGTCACATTTTCCAATGAAAAGGCTGGTTTTTAAACTGCAAAAATGTAAATATCAAGATTTTGTTGATACCAAAACATTGTTTTAAGCCAAAAGAAGTCAAGTATATTTAGTTTTTTCTGCATCCAACTTCTGATGTTGGTCCGTTGTCTATCCCACAGGTAAAATGCAAAAAGAAATCGTAACAAAATTAAAGAAACTCGGGTCACACAAGATATTTGAAGTAGGCCTACTGCCGTTTAATATTTTCGAGTTTTTGGTTACAAAAACCGCCCAAATACTGCGTGGATTTGACTGGTATTCGTTGATTTTCAACGGATTGAACATACACATTCACTCTGGATGTTTGGAACTTCGAACCACCGGGAATTAGTGATGTGTACCTTTATAAAGGGCGTACATCACTAATTCGGCTCCCATAGACTTTACATGCTTTGGAGGCTAGCTGTGGGATCTCCGGTTTCCTCCTGCTTTCAAAATCTTCGATTAGTTGTTTCGGTTATCAAAACTTCCTTGACCCAATGGTATTTGGGGAGCTGCATTGAAAACTGGTGGATACTAAGTATTACAATCTAAGTGCGGATAGGTTTGCGCTAGAAATTGGCAGCACCCTAGTTGATGCGACCTGATTCTGATGATTCACCAGCAGCGAAATTACAGCGCTTTGATCACTTTGGAAAGGCGCTATATAAATACTAATTATTATTTATTATTATTATTGTGTTCAAATCGCTGTAACCTGAGTTAGCTCGCGAATGTTTCTATGAAATGTTGATATGTTTTAACACAAACGGTATTTTATAACATATCTGAAACTCAAACCCGGGTCATCCGGTGGATTTTTAGCTAGAAGCCGGCACGTCAGAGTGTACTGATTTTGTTACTTATAACAGTCAACATTTCCGAGTTTTTTTTGTCGACTTAATTCGTTCGACACGTGACCACTGTTAGTCTCCGTTCGTGTCATTCAGTCACTTTCAGTCCCCGTATGGGAAAGCCTCACTGTACAAAGCATAGGAGAAAATGATACCGAATTCTTGACGTCGAAAGAGATTTCAATCCATCAAAAATGTTAGCCTTCTGGTTGACCTGTGAATATTTTGACCCGGAACTTCAACACATTAAGCTGCTATTCACGACCGGTTTCTAAAAATGGACGTCGGATAAGGGATTTCTAGTCAATTTAAGTCACGACTTTGAGCCCATTTCAGCGATAATTTGCAATAAAAGGCGTGTTTTCGATAGCACGGATTACGTCACCTACATCTCCGAATCACTATATGCGTAAACTTTGACTCTGTGAATGAGAATATTATGAGTTTAAAATTCTTCGCTTTTGTTGTGTGGCGTAAGGCCTACTTAGAGTACTACAGGCTACATTATTAGTACATGCTGCAACTGTGTAGTGTAGTGTTACGTGAAAGCTTAATATGGGCTGAGCTCCTACCACAATAAATGGATTTGGAATATTGTGTCATCACATTTATTGCTAGCATACACAACAAAGATATTCCTGTGGTAAGTTAATTCACCGAGCATGTTTATTTCTTGTACAATGGATGACTAATGAGTGACCTACACAGGACAGGTAGGGATATCATTGACTATAGACTATCTATAGTATTAGAGGGCGACATTTTTTTTGAAAAAAGTTGACAAAAATATATAGAAAACTTCATGTTTACCTCTTTTAAATCCAGCGGAAAAGTACGAAACAAGCTGGGTGTATTCACTGATGTCTAAATAACCCCACACAAGCAACTGGACATTTGAAAGTAAACCCTTTTTTACCTAATTAAAATGATTTAAAAGTGTGACTTGCCCAGTTTTCAGCAATATGAAAGCACTACTTTTGGTTATAACTTTTTTTATTATTCAGCCTGCAGACAAGGTTGAACCATCATTTTTTATTGTAAAGTACTATGTTTCCATTTATTCCATTTTCAAAGAGATAATTTTATTTTCAAGATTTTATGAACATGCCTAACACAGGCTAGGCCTACACTACAGGACAGGTCCTGAAGCCCGGTCCTGACTGAGAGTAAATCGGATTTATAAATAATTGAACAAACACATTTGAATTTTTATTGTCATTGACATGATTGAATTGAAGTCAGCATATTCAACAAAAAAGTGTCGGTCACAGTACAAATGTATGATTCCCAAGCGAAAAAAATTTGAAGTGTTAAAAAAATCAAAAGTGAAGGGTATTTCACCCTTTGTATAGGGTGAGTGAAAACACTATGTAATAAAAGCATCTGAGTCGGCGGCGACGGATATTTTCATCAAAAATAGTCAAAAATATTTCAACCCGTTTCTATTTCCAAGAAATACTCCTGCTACCGAAAAAATATGACACCCACTGTCATGCTGATTGGGGAATACATTTGTACTAAATTTGACCCACTTTTTATACATTTTTATTTAAATTATTAATTTTATGGAAGATACTTTTTGTTCATTTATAAACTAATTCATTCCCAACCAGGGTTGTCACTAAGCCTGTCGGTACCGGTTGCGCGTACGCCGGCACCCACGATTACTGAGAAAAAAATGCATAACAAAAAAGGCACTCTAAAAAAAATTAAAATAATAATAATTGGAGAGCTATGCAACTCAAACTTTGGAATATGACTATTTTAAGGGTGACTTTCATAAGATTTAAAACATCAAATTGAAAATCAGGTCAGAAATCGGAACACCTACACTGTTCCTAAAAATAGATGCTCACCGAAAATAACGAAACAATGTGTATGTGTGTGTGTAAAATTAGGGGTAGGTAAAGTTGCCTATTTTCGGTCACCGCCTATTTTCGGTCACTTGGCCAAATTATCGTGTAATTGCAGCGGTTGTCGCCATTTTAAAAGCAATACCGGCATCAACTATGCCTCAGTTTTTTATCCGTTAGTCAGTGTATAACGCCGAAGTCATTTTCATTACACGATTTGGACGAAGTGACCGAAAATAGGCGCTGACCGAAAGTAGGTGACTTTACCCTATACAATACATTACTTCCATTTATGTTAGTATTATTATTATTATACAATCTCTCCATACTTTTTTTGGCGAGTTTTTTTGGCCATTTGTGAACTCGCCAACTGTGTGTAATACACTATACATTTTCCTTTCACTTTATGCTAATTTTTATATACAGATGTCATTTTTTCACTCACCCTGTACAAATGGGGAAATACCCTTCACTTATGGTTTTCACCTTTTTCTCAGTAGTGAAAATATGTGGAAATTCCATTGTTTTACAGACTAAAAACATAAGGCCAAAAAGAAAATGTTGTGTTGCCCTCAAGTGCCAAAATTTTTAATTTGGGTCGGTCGGTCAGAATTTTTTTTTTTTTTTTTCAAAATTGTTTTCAATTTTTTTTTCCAATTTTTTTTGGGCTGAAAAATAATATGGTTTATGTCAAGACAAAATTGGTATGTGCCCATATTTCAATTTAACTTATGTTTCTAGTGTGACAATAGTCTAAAAAACATTTATTTAGGCTTATTTATTCATTTCCAGCAAAAATAGTAACATTTAGACACTTTAATAAATCAAATTTAAATCTAAAAAAAAAAAATGCGACCCTAGTTTTTACGATTTTAGGGTCGGTCGCTGAGGGCAACACAACTCTTTTTTTGCCTAATGCCAGGCTTGCCAGCACAACTTTTGGACATCAATTAAGTTTTTTACTCTCAAAAATTGTATTGTGAAATTGCTGAAAGTGAAAAATACAATGTACATGTATGCTGTTACAGTACACCCATGTAATCATTTCCAATTTCAATCATCCAAAGTACTCCTGTTTTATATACGCACAGCGTTAGATCAGGGTTCTATCTATAGCCAGGACCATTTTAGAACCGGGTAAATTTACTGATGGCGAACGGAGAAAATGTAGCGAATGAAGTGCAGTGGATCATGGCATGGGATCCAGAGGCCTTTTGAATGTCTTTTTAGGGTTTTTTAATGCACTTTGAGGGTTCCTGCCACATAATTTCTTGTTTTATGTTGTCTTATGAGGCAGTTTAATGATTTTATCCACATTTTTTTTTTTAAATTTAAAAGAGTGCCGGGCGGCCAGCCCAATTCCGCGCCCAGCGCCGCCCGTCCTAATTAGAACCCTGTGTTAGATACTCATGCTTGGCCGGAAGATTCACGCTTTGCTTTTTTCCCTCAATAAATTAGTTTTCATTATTATTTTAATGTAGAATCTACTGCATCAGCTTACAATGCCATTGCTGAGGCTACAAAGGAGGAGATCGCCAAAGATTTGGACTCTGAAGACTTGTCACCACAGGCAAAGACGGCCGATACTTTACAAGAACTTCCTGGCATATAGAAGACTGGTTGGGTCGAAGAAGTGTTCATCAAGACACAAGAGAAGCAGTTGCATCCGGTTGTTGCATCATTGTCAAATAAATCTACACTACATAACAGTAGAAGGTAAACATAACATGTAGTTCGAATAATATTTTCCACTTACTAGTAATAATTAATGATCAGATATACCCAAATTCAATGCTTATAAAACTAAATATTGCAAACCAACAAAACCTTCCACCTACAATTTTTTGAATGATAATATTTTTGGTAAAGTATCTACATGCATACCAAACATATAATAAATCCTATTTTTACTAGCCTGGCCATCAAGCTGCCATCTTTCCCAATTGGATTCTCAAGTGGCTTGAAGAAAAAGAGGGCCCAACTGACATGACTGACAAATTGTCAGTACTTTTTTACCATTTTTATTTAACCATAACCCCGGTTTATGGTTTTGGACCGGGATCTCAAGGAAAAAAACACCAACAAAATCTCCGGGAACCTGCCGGGATTCGATCCGGGGACCCTCCGTTCTCAAGCCCCACGTCCCACCCACTAAGCCACGGCCCTTATTGAAATGCATATTATTTTTGTTCCACATTTCAGATTGTATAGCAAAGTGTTCAGTGGTGGGTTGGCGGTGCAATGGGTAGGCAAGGGAAATTCAATTTAGTTAAAATTAGAAACAAATTGACAATTTTAGCGAAAACTGCATTTTTTGGCACTTTCTTACCAAATCAGGTTAAACTAGACCAAATGTTTTATACCAAATAGTTCGAATTATACCAAATTTGACACTTTGAGTGTAAAATGGTATAAAATGTTGCTCGCTTTGCTTTGCTTTGCTTTGAGCTCATCATTTTTCTTCATGCCCCCTAAAAAGTCTTCCCCCCCCCCCCCCCTCCCCACCCCCAAATTATGATGCTGGCGCCGCCACTGAAAGTGTGGAGCGTTTTAGTGATGCAACACTGGGTAAATCGTACCCACTGTTCCCCGCCCAGTTACATGCATAATGCAGAGATGGTGATTTTGTTCATCCTCCGTACACAAGGCGGTTTCCCATCTATCTATGTGAGATAAGCTACCACCAACTACCCCGAAGTCATCCCCGCTCAACTTCCTGGCCGAAAAGATTGCTGTTAAAGGCTTGAAGCACATGCAAATTCCCTGCTGTCTATGGAGTGTCTACTGCCCAAATCCCCCACCCTCACGATGATGAGTGTCCCATGTTGTAGTTGCCTGAGGGGGAGGCAGAACTGCAAATGATGAGTGCATTATTAATAGACACATTTCTTTTAATTATAATTTTAAAGACTTTTTTTTTAATGGGCATGCATTTTAAACTCGGCAACATGTGATACTTTTCGAGTCAGTGGCTTAGCCAGAGGGAGGCGATTGCTCAGTGTTTGCTACCTTAATATTGGAATTTTGTCGGTTAAGATTGAAGCCTGTCGGTTGAGATTGTCTCTGTTGGTACTCTGTTGTGTGAATGTCAATAACCGTCGTGGTTTGGGAATGGTACTGTTGTTGTCGTTTGAGCCTGGCACTGTGTCGGTTTTTTGAAGAGCTCGTTTTTTCACGCCGGTTTTGATGACAAACCATGTCACAACACGCAACATGCAGGACACAATGTAGAAAAGTGCGACATCACTACCATTTTGGGGTGGCGGGCTCACAACATGTGGCCTACATTGTATGTCTTTACTTTCTATTTTGATTCTATACTTTGGGAGGAGGGAATGACAGATTTAAAATTAATAGAAACATGTTCACGTATTTGAATACTGGTACATGTATACATTTTAACAGTTAGTGGAATGAATAAAATGAAATATTACTTAATTCTTTTTATTCCTTTTTCAAAATGCAGAATGGAAGACAGATGCAAATACCGACACTAAGTGGACATATCCGGAAAAAACACCCTCTACAAAAACCTAATGAAGATATTAATTTACACAAGGAGCGTTCTCATCATTTTCTGCAGTAAGTATAGTTCTGGTTGTTACTCCAATGATGAAGGCTAATTTGGAATGAGTTTTATCAGCAAATTGCAGACTGGGAAGTGGGAATTGACATGAGAGCCCTTGCCGTAATGTACTGGAGACGTCACATTGAGATTTGTGCATAAACGTTGCTTTAAAACAATTTCAAGATCTTCACATTTCTACATTAATTTACAAAGAAGATTCTTGGAAACACTCTGGCAACACTACACTGGCAACAGGGCTTTTCTCCTAACCAAACAGCCAAACAATGTTAAAGTATTAACAGCTGGAGGTCGTCTTGACTTTCCCACCTTAAAAATACATGGTGCATAAAGGCAAATTTGGCCTAGATATGAAAAGAAGTTGAATACCAACTCAAATATTTATTCAAAAAATCAAGGGTCTATGAGAAAAACTAGAGAAGATTGAATTGAAGTCATATCAATTGTACTACATGCACAGGATTTTCTTAAAGACCCTCGTTTAACAAAATTAAAGGCCTCTCTTTGCAATGTAATGTCAATGGGAACCAGTAGACACTGGTGAGTGGTGACAGAAATCAGTGGTCATGTCAAGTGATGAAAGTGAAGCATGCTGGGTTTACTCAAGAAATCTTCTTTAATTAATTAATTTACATGCAAAGCATCTTGCATCTAGTCACATCAAAAACTAATTGTCCAGCTATTTTACATTAACCTGACATTCTATATTTGGTCAATTGTTTGTTCATTTGGTAGATGCAATGTCCATATGCTAGCTACATGTATCAAATCTATGATTTAAATGATGAAACATTTAATTTATGAAGATCTTGTCTTTAATACACTCAGTATTCGGTACAAGATGGCTGTTAATCCAAATCTGGATACTCTATGATGCAGCCAGGCTATATTTTTGTGTGGAAACCGGGGGAGCGAGCGGGACAAAGTATGAATCTTTTACCAAATAAATCGTCGCGATACCCCAGGATTTGACCCTTTGACCCTCTAATCACCACAGCCGTGTCCCAAATAACCATTGAGCTAACCTATCAACGCTCGCCCTGGCAGTGATTTCGTACCCACATATCAGCTCGGATAATGTCGTCATCGAATCAATGCTCTAGCATGTGTGCATGTGGACATTGTTTTTGGCCGTAGCGAATCGTAGTGCAATGGAACGTTAGGGTTAAGGAATAGTTCAGGGTTTACCCATCAGGACCCAAGCTGAAGCATGTACCCGAACACACCTGCCAAATTAAACAAGGAAAGAAACATTTTGGCTAAGGTACAACAAAAGCCACTCGGTTGTACAGGCAAACGGACCTCTCAGGTCGGATCCGTCAGGCTTTTTTCCCTTCTTATCTTCTCTTGACCATATTTATTGTTAAATTTTGGGATTTGAATTTGTTTGCACACTCAAAAGCAATATTCAACTATGAAATATTCGTTATAATGCAAATTCAAACTAATGTTTTTATACAAATTGAATTATATTCCTTGATTCTGTCCTTACATTGGATTGGATGTATAATATTGAGATTTTGGGGGTATTTGTTGCATTTAAACATTGCCTTAATTAATGCTACAGCCTACCCATTTAAGATGATTTGTCCTAGAACTCAAAATAACCATTTTTTCTTCCTTTTTACAATATTGATTTTAGGTTGCATTATAATACATTGTTGTCAATCTCCAAATGGATGTGACCAACTGTCAAGCATTGGATATCTTACAAAGACGAATGGCCTTCACTCAGTGGGACACAGGGACCAGGATGACCAAGGGTTCATCAAATTCATCTGAAGTGTGGATGGAACAGTGAAGATGATGGCCAAGGAATTCACATTTGGATATGTATGGATGGAATTAACTATCTATCTATGTATATATCATACATGTAGCTATACATCTCTGTATGGCATTGGGCAAATGCAGTGATGAATCTAGAGGCCAAAGCTTTTGAAGCTGCATCAGCTGTTCTGATCACTGATGTATATAATATTATTGTAGTATCCATCTTCTACAGTGAAATTTACTTCGTATTTTGTTCCGGGAACAATTTTACTAGACTCAAGAACAAAGCAATATAGACTTGTGATGTCTTTTAGCAAAGGAAACAATATAGAGAGTCAGTACAAATAAGGATGGTATAGATAACAAGGCCAAAACCAAACACAAAGTAGGCTGTATGGTACAGCAATCAAGAATGCTCTGCGCATGGTATTAAAACAGTTTCGTACCTGGACATAATTTCATAATTAAAGTCACGTGATCAAGTCAATATTTGATTATATGGTGTATCTTGGTTTTTGGCTTTGATTTTAAACCCTAACCCACCTGGTGGATTTTCCAACAACATTTTTTTCAAGCGAAAAAAGCACACACAACAAGAGGTGCCACGCCCCGGGGTTTGAACCCACGACCTCTCGGTTGGCGGGCGAACGCTCTACCAACTGCGCCACGGGGGAAGCTGTGCTGGGCGAGTGTATTCGCCCAGCTATATAGCCCGGGGCCATTATTTCGGTGAAAAACCTCAGCGCCAGGTGGAACCGACAGGCTGGGAAATGGGATTTCATGGGATCCGGGGCTGTAAGGGTTAAAACACACAAGTGGGGATGAAAAAGCTGATCAATTCAAACACAATGATGATGTAGCTTTTAAAGGAGGGGTACCGCAAGCACAACAATATTGAGCATTATTTGTTCGAAAAATAATTATTGACCCGAAATTGCGTATAGAACAAAACATGCTATTCACAAAAACGAATAAAAACTGCCATCTCTCTACATGCAATTTTTAAAATTTGCGACGATTGAAAGTCCCAGTGTCGATTGACGTCATGGTTATCGGTGCTCAAATTTACGCATGTGCATCGTATGACTATGACTTCATAGACACAATTTTTTTTGATCGCCACAAATTGTAAAAATTGCATGTTGAGTGATGGCGTTTTTTATTCGTTTTTGTCATAAGTGTGGTGTTTTATTCTATGTAATTACAAAAGCTGGGCTCAGTAGTTATTTTTCTAACATATAATGCACAATGTTGTGCTTGCGGGACCCTTCCTTTAGGAATTAGCCTACTTGTTTCTAAATTGTCAGAAAATGATATACAGTAGTTTTACTCAGTCACCTCAAATTAGGAGATGTCACTGTCAGCATATTCAAATCATTGATGTGTGCTAAAAGACTAGACTGATATATAATTTGTCTTTGATTCTGCTGGTGCAAATGTCAACATGTTTGAATCACATGTGTGATATTATGCTTATACTAGTGATTGTGTTTACATCACCTCTCAACTTGAGGTGAAACAAAGTGAAATAGTTTTGTAAAAAAAAGCAACAAAGAAGAAACCACTTTTCTATAAGGCAGAATGGTAATTCCCTTTTTAAATTAAGATTTATTGAGAAAACAAAAATGAAGTCTTGTCAGATTTTCACTACTAAGTAAATTGCAATTTTCTCGATCGGGCCTGTAGAACAGGGTTTCTTTGGTTGCCTAACAGATGTTGTCATTGAATAAGTGCTAAAGATGGTACAGTAGGCCTATACAGGGCGAGTCAGAAAGAACGGGCACTTTTTTCTCAAAAGCGTCACAAAAAATGTAGGCATATTATAATGGGGTTTACCTCCTGAATCAGTCGATATGCCTCCTTTTACTTTTCCTTCTTGATTTCAGGCTTTTTATTACTCACAATTACACAGATCTATTTATTTCCGGTCATTTGAAAATATTGTATCCAACATTCATGTGCCTTTTCAGTTTTTTTCATGAGTTTCATTGATCAGCATCTCTGAATCAGGCAACCAACAATACTATCGGTTATTGCCATTCCATGGATTGGCTTTAAAATACCGGGTTCTACTCAAATGGTTGCAACTTTGTGACGCAATGTTCGAATTCAAAATTTCTTTTTTTGAATGAAAGCCAAATATGTTTTCTTTATAACACTATATTTGGTTTTGAATATGCATGCTTAATATTTCTGTGGCGCTTTCGCCAAAAAGGTGCCCGTTCTTTCTGACTCGACCTGTACTATAATAGCGAACATTTTTGCTTGTTTTATTTTCCCCATTTTGAGGTTCCTTATACATAGACCTACATACAAAAGGAATATATTCGCGCATTTTTATTTTTGCGCATGCTGATCTTAGGGCGAAAATAAATGTAGCGCGAACATTTCCACCTTTACAGTAGTTGGATCCAAATTGGTGAATTACAGTAGCAAATAAATACAGAAGGACGGGGGCACTCATGAAGACTGTTAAGACATCAAGGTCCATTTTGTCTTTCCCTTCAATAATATTTGGTTATGGTTGTATACAAAAAAAGGCTTCACTGCCTTGACTTGTGAAGACCACCTCCCCCGACCAATCGACCCTACCTGAAATAGCAGTTTGCCCATAGAACAGGCCGGAACAGGGTAGTTTTTCGTTGCCTTGTGGCCAACACACCAATTAGAAACTCAAGGTATTGGACCAGTGTGAACAGGCCTAATGTAGAGCCCAAAGTTTTCTGTTTTCTCTATTAGAAAGCCGAATTTCATGTTTTGTTTCCAATATTTTCAATCTAAAAAAATACACAAGCAAATAGTATTGACTAATTAATTTCATGTAAATTAATATTTGCCATAGGTCTAACAAAATACTCAACATATACAATAAATGAAATGTTTATCCTGGGTGCAGGTGTGTTTAGCTCAAATTGAAAACTGAAGAAGGCACAAGTTGAATTTTAACTTTACAAAACAGAAAACTTTGAGCTCTAGCCTAATGATAGATAGAATTTAAACAGACAATGTTTGACCGTATAATGATTTACATAATTTGAATGGTTAATTTATTATTTGTAGTGCAAACAATAACAATTGGGAATAATACTTGTGATTAAATGTTTCTTTTGTTTAAGAAATTATTCAATGTATGTACCTGTGTCTGTGCTAGTTGAGTTAAGTTTATCATGTTCACTTTAGGCAAGACTTGTGAATTAATCCACACACAAAATTAGTTAAAACTGGCGTGAATATTTTAATGTTAGCATGCAGCTGGATTAATATCATAAACAACTGCGCTCAATGCATGCATAATTACGCCCATATTTTGTGTGGAAAAAGACAATCACAATTTTTGTCTTTTGGGTACTGAACTAACTATACTATAGGGTATTTATATACTTTTTTTTTGTTCATCAGTTTGGGATGATGTCACTATATACCTTGACTGCCATTTGACTTGGGTCGGGTGCAATATTATTCTGCAATTACTTACGAAATTTTGGGGTTGGTTACCTGTGTAATACCGTCACAAATTTCAGACATTTGAAAAGACGGTTAAAAATTAAGTATTAAATGAAAGGTGACAAAAATTAACCAAACAAAAACAAAACTGTCCAACTGACCGTGAACAATTTTTTCCTCAAAAATCATCTGAAATGTTGCAAAACTTTGATGTTTGACCAACAATATAAGCAAGATTGTAGATGTCAATGATCTTAATAATATCCTTTCAATTCAATTTTTTTCTTCCTGTGATCTACTTCGCCCAACAACAACATGGTCACTCATCAAAAAAGGGGGGTGTGGGAGGCACTGACCAATGTGGTAACGAATGAGAGTTAATAATTTAACTTGACTTGGATTTTAAAAAGCACCATATTTGATTTGAAAAATTATCCTAAATAAAATAATAATAAATCCTATAGGGTGGTGTGTAGTTCCTGGCACATAGCAGGGTAATATGTTACACACCAAATAAAAAATGTGAACCATCACATCAAATCAGACCAGTTGTCTCCAGGATATGAAAATTCATGTTAAAGAACTATTTGTTAGCGTACAAATTACAGCTAATTTGTCAAAATTGACCATGGAACACAGGTTTTGTGTAACTCAAAAGGTTGAACATTTGTTTTATTTTCTCAACTTATGTTGTTATTTGCAGATGAGCCTTACCAACACTGGTTGGTTTCGATATAATGGGTCAAAAATGTCATAATAAAACTTTCTCAAAATTTGTCAAATAATCTCTTTATTTTTGTGACAAAAGTTACCCATCAAGGTTCATCCCCATTCTACGGTAACTAGCATCTTCATGCACATTCATTATTTAAATAGTCTTAACATACTGTAAAACAACTTTACTTTGCTATCAATTTAATTTCCACAGGAGATCCATTTCGCCAATTATAATATTCATAATGGTTATATAATGACTTTGATACATATTATTGAAATTAAATAGCTGCAAAATATTGACTAAATGCTAATTCGCTAAATAAAGTTGCTGAGAAATTAAACTATTTTACGGTATTATCATTTGATTTGTGTCATTTTCTTATATATTGTCATAGTTTGGTTTTGATGATGGTGAGTGATCGGTGATTCTCACAAGATCCGTCCCTCAGCCAGCGTTTGCGTTAAGTGGTTGCCCGGTTGCCCGGGACACCCAAAATTAGCACCGGGCAACCAACATGTACTTATTTGGTTGCCCGGTGGGCAACCAATTTTTTTACAAGAAGTGAAACACTTAACACATGCATTTAAATATTTTACAGAACGGGCAACCAAAAAATCTGCCGGGCAACCATAATTTCCTGCTTGGTTGCCCGGCGGGCAACCATATTTTTTTCCTTAATTCGGACGCTGCCCTCAGCTGCAATCTCATTGTTCACTCTTATTAAAGGGCTTCCCTTATGACCTTTGTATAGACATTGTGGGTATATTTTGAGATCGAACAGCAGCATCATCACTGTTGATGCACATATCATAAACTGTTTTATGGTATTATCATTTGATTTGTGTCATTTTCATTTATATTGTCATAGTTTGGTTTTGATGATGGTGAGTGATTGGTGTTTCACACAAGATCCGTCCCTCAGCTGCAATGTCATTGTTCACTCTATTAAAGGGCTTCCCTTATGACCTTTGTAGAGATGAAATTCATCATTTGTGGGTATATTTTGAGATCGAACAGCAGCATCATCATCAATATTGATGCACATATCATAACTATTAAAAGCAGACTATGTTGACGTTTCTTGATGTTTTTCTTGATTGATTTCAAGTTTGGCAATTGACCCTGCAGAAAGTGCATTTCGGTGAATTTCCATCCTTTTTTTCCAAAATGTCAAGGTGAAAGCAACCACATAGGAGGTATGACCAGGGCAAACACAGGTGAAGGCATCAATGCAATTGTGTTATTCTTACAGACCAGTCAGCGGTTTGGTAAAGATGGTGAAAGTTAGACAACTAATGATGCACCCTGCTTTTGAAGGACTGAATGCCGTCATCATTCATTTCTCCAACTACACTGTGAGAGATCCATTACAGTTGAAAACAGTATGGGAATGAACGTTCTGTCAGTTGAAAGGGTTCTTGAGGCTGGTTTACTCAGTGCATGATTTGGTACCGATAAGCTGATTGCGAGTTGTTCGACTCATTTCTGAAAATAAATAACAAAACAAGAAATTTGATGGAATAAGCTAAAGGTCTTTTTTGTGGCAATTGTAATGTCTAAATGCACTTCAGGTGAGAAAAAAAAGAAACCCTGTTCTATGTGCCCAACCGACCCATTAATTAGAAATCAGTGAAAAATGTTCATGTGCATATGAAAAAAAATACAGATTTTTAAAATGTTCAGGTCATTTTCATTTTAAGGGGATACATTTTTTTTTAAAAACACTACA
This sequence comes from Ophiura sarsii, assembly GCA_035610835.1. Lineage (NCBI taxonomy): Eukaryota > Metazoa > Echinodermata > Ophiuroidea > Amphilepidida > Ophiuridae > Ophiura > Ophiura sarsii. The sequence goes on along the minus strand of CM069456.1, from coordinate 51,862,773 downwards.
AAAACACCTGATCAACTGACCCATCCTGAGATCAACCGACCCATCCTGAGAGGTCGGGATCAACCGACCCATCCTGAGAGGTCGGTTTGACCGAAACACAAGTTTTTTGGGTTTTTTGTCACCTGTAAAAAGATCGAGTAGCATAACCCTAACTTTGCTAAATCCAACAAGAAGCACCGCGCCGGTTGTGGACCCCGTCCGCACTCCCCTAGTCTGAAATTATATCTGTTGGAGCGTGACCCCTTAGCATGATATTGATACACGATCTGCTGGGCTCTGGCCATGGCGGACCGGGTTCGATTCCCGGGGCGGCACACACCATTTGTTGCATCATTGGGAATCAATTAAATAATCAGCTAATTATTCATATAATTATGCATATTTTGTGTTATTTACTTTATAAAGGTGTATGTTCCAATCACTTTTTGGGGCTAAGATTCTTTTTTTCACATCACATTAGTCGTAGTTTAATCCCGAGTCTCATGACTAGGCCCTACCTGATTGAAGGGGATTGCCAGACCCTAAACATGCTAAGGGACGCACCATTAGATTTTCAGGAGGGCAGTAGGAAGTTTTGAGAAAAAAACCCCTCTATGCAGGCCAACCCCCCCCCCCCCCCCCCCCCCCCCCCCCCCCCCCCCGATGAGTAAAAAAAGAAGAAAAATCTACCCCGCCCAACTCAATATGAATGAATACATTAAAATAAAATTCCCCCTACATTATTTTGTTCTCACTAGTCCATACTATAGTAAATAAAATGACGGGAAGGAAAGGAACATTGAATGAACATGGCAATTTATGTACCAAATCTGATAGTGATTAGTCTCAGACCAAATTTATTGAAGTTTTTCCACTTGTTATATTGATTCCACGGCGGAGGAAAGATAATTATCATTATAATTTTAATTATCATTATTTGAGTGATAATTCCCCTCTGCATCCACCTCATTCTTGGTTAGAACTTTAGACAGAAGGGATAATTATATCATATCAACATTAAATCATTTATTTGTAAATTAGCAGGGAAATTCACTATAAATACACGAAGTAAACACAGTTATATTAAATCATCTCAAAATGCGATCGGAAATTAAAAATAAAGTCTTTGATTATTGGTGTATAACAAGTGCTTTGATCATAGCCCAAGTATAGTATTCCAATCCAATCCCAACCAACCATCTTTTGACTTGATTATACCCAATCAGTTTCCTATACCATACATTGCTCCTGGCATTGCTCTCAATTTTAATATTTAATGTCACTGATTTAAGACCCATATCCCTATACCAGGAATTATAAATAATATTGTAATTTAGACGGGAACTTGAACCAAAGAACATCCAAATTAGCATAGGAAATCAATGTTACCATAAAACATTTAAAACTTTAAACCCCGTGATTGAAAGGTCTCTTCAAAATAGTATAAATAATATAAACCGGTGGCCCGATTGCACAAGTTCATCATATTATTTATTTAATAGCCGTGACATGCCTGAACTGAACACTGTAAAAAATGTCCTTGGACTACACATGGACTACAGAAATATTACTTGGATTGGGAAGCAATTGTTGAATACCCGTCGTATACTAGTATGCCTATAGTTATTTCTATGGATTGTATAAAGTTGATCAACACGGCGGTGCATACCCGCTGAGAGGAGCAGCTGACAGGGGAGAAAAGGCGAGAGTGAGTCCCACCAAAAGACGGTGTACAGAGAACCACCTTGTGCATACATGCACAGATAGTCAGTTGACTATCTGTGATACATGTGAACCGGAATTTTTAACCCGACTAGATCTATAGTCTAAATATAAATGTGTATTCTGCAATTCTCATCCCGATTGTCTTCCGTTTCAGCTAAGGAAATCTTTATATTTATAACATGCCTCTAATAATTAGAGGCAGGTCAATATTATAGAGGCTCATTACTATATGAGTGTTCAAGAATTTTGAGTGGGATATTATCTTTGGTTTCTATTTTGGCCTATAATATAATAACTTTAATACAAATCACTACGACACTAGAGTCGATGCCGTGCCGGTGTACGAGTATTATTCCTAGAAAACAGACTTATCAAAGGCATGACAATTTTTACGTTCAGCATATAGAAAAAACATTACCTTAACTTGTTAACGGCGGCGTGGTCGCAAAAAGTACTAAAATCACGAACATGACAAATGTAACTGTATAATCCAGGTTATAGGTGCCAGTAGTAAAATTTATATCTCGCGGGTGAAATCTTCGCTTCAGTTCATCAGCGTATCATCGAGTCCCTGCACGACACACATTGCGAGTGAATAGCCTCGACCACATATCCAAAGTTCATCCCAAGCATACGGTTTGTTAACCCAATTCGGTGGTATACCCAGTGATTGACAGTTATTTTCAATGACGTAATTCAATATGGCCGCGTCCACTGGAAGCTGCCGTGGTCACGTGTACAGTAAACTTACTCGAGAAAAAAATCGCGGAAATGCTGACTGTATAAGTCGGCTTTTACCCGTGCATGCAACATTACATGCCTACTAGAAAAATAATTTAATATCAATAGACCGAAAAATAAAAATAAACGGATCGGATGGCTCACAGTGCTGAACTGGGTACAAAGTGATCATGGCGAGACCCCGCCCCCACGAACTATATAAAAGACCCACTATAAAACTTAAGACCCCACTAAAATAGAACCAGTGGCGTCGCGGACCTATTTAATACACGTGTACTATTGGAGACTGACAACTTTTATGGGATGGGGGCGTCGAGAATATGGGGTCCCTTAACCCCCCCCCCCCCCCCACCTCCTCTTCCGCCGTCTCACTAACTACCCAGTACCCACTATAAAACTCAAATCCTAGGCCTACATAATATGAACACATGGATTATTAAGGGCACATGGGTACTTTGTAGGCCTACCCATATTCTTAACAATTGCCATCTAATATTTGTTGGTGCGGTGCGCGCGGCGTTGTGAAATCTAGGGTCCCGTGACCTACCTCCCCCTCCTCTTCCGCCGCCTCGCTAACTACCCACTTTCAAACTCAAATTCTAGGCCTACATAATATGAACACATGGAAAAGGGCACATGGGTACCTGGAGTATGGTATGTGGTGGAATGTTAAGGGCGCCTGTGATAACTGGATTTATAGGGAAGGACCACCTGATCAAAATACCGACACGTGAGGGTTAGTTCATGTCTCATTATGGGATACCTATAATATTTAGGTAGTCTAGGCAGGCCTTCTTTAGATCCTTGGATTATTACGGGCACCGCAGTACTGATGGGCAGCTGGGAGTATCAAGGACATAATCTCTTGCTATTTCACAATAGCCTATGATCATGTTTATACGCTTTGATGACAACTTATATTATAGTACTTCAGCTAGCGAGGACCCGAGCGTAGCGAGGACCCGAGCGTAGCGAGGGTACCCGCTAGTTGTATTGATAAACTAAACGCTTAGCTTTCATATGCCGTTTATTTCATCTGATTTGGTTTTGTCAATCTTGAGATATGACCAATTAACTAAAGCTACCTGAAATCGACTTTGTGCCACTTTACAGTTTGCAATGAATAGAAAGGCCGGTTACTCCGAGAGGAGGGGAGGGTGGGGTGGGTTGTTACCACCCCCTAAAAAAAATCCAATCCGAAATGCAGAGTATGCTTATTTGAGTACCATGGTATAGCTAGATGGTCCCTCTATACATACATACTAAAACAAGTACAAACATCCCACGCATGACGTCACAATGACCCCCGTCACCAAACATGGCCGACCTCAAAATCCCGCCGTATACGCTGGACAGTGAAATATAGCCAAAATAGAAATCTTCGCTAAAAAAGTTCCAAATATCGAATATCAACCTGTTTTTTGCTTAATACACATGGAAAAAAGTATCGCACCACTTTTTTTTCTTTGAAAAGTGCAAATGTGGCCCGACGAATTTTGCCACCATGGTGTGATATTAAGGATCATTTGTTTGCGTAAGCTGTCCAACAAAATGTTGTGCAATAAAAGGGCCACATTTGACACAGGTTACTCCCAGATCATTTATTGCATATAGCCGCCATCTTGGATTTGTCAACTTTTTACATTTTCTCACCAAGGACCAATTTGTTCTTCAATTTTGAAGTCTATAAGTAAATAGTATACAATAATCTTTCATATTAAACATGTTAATTGCTTGGCTTCGACTTAGTTACCTCTATCTGACCATTTACACCTCACGGCCGCCATCTTGGATGTTCAGCCAAATTTCCATAATTTCACTAATTTTCGGCATTTTGAAACCAAGAATCAATGTTTTCTTCAATTTTCAAAGTTTCTAAGTAAATCTTACACAATTATCTTTCATATAAGACACGTTAATTGCTTGGCTTCGACTTAGTTCTCTTGTTATGACCCTATGGAATAAATGATCGAGATGTCTATGTAAAGCAACACCTGTGTTGAGTTTGTGACGTAATCGATGTAATGTTTTTTCAAGGCCAAGGGGAAAATGCATGTTTTTGTCCAAAAACATGCATGAACAAAGTTTGGGTAAAAATAGTACACACAAATAGGTTGGGGGGAGGGGGCCAATTGATCCGAGTTCTCTTTCGATCTTTTCATGTCTGGTGTTATCCCCGAACAGAAACCCTTGTATGAAGTATGAACATTGGTACGGTTTCTTAGTTTTTCTCTTTAGTATGGATCCTTTCATGCCAGGTTTTACTTGAATTAGAGAAACTCTTGTTGCAACAGTAAGAATATTGGTACAGTTTATCGTTGGTATGGATCCTTTCAAAACTAGTCTTATGATGAAATTGAGAGAAAGTCTTGTCATAGTATACGCATTGGTATGGTTTATCTGTGGTATGGATCCTTCATGTCTGGTCTTAGTTTGCAAACCAGAAAAACTCTTGTACAGTACGCGCATGGGTACGGGTTATCATTCATTGGTATGGATCCTTTCAGGCGCGTACGCAGGGGGGGGGAGGTATTTTGGGTGTGAAACACCCCCCCTTGGGTCTGTCCTAAAAAATAAAAAAGGGGAAAGGAAAGAAAAGAGAAGGAAAAGGAGAAGGAAAAAGAGAGGGGAGAGAGGGGACAGGGGAGACAGGGGAGAGGCAGTAGCGTAACCAGTGGGGGGGGGGGGGGGGGGGGGGGGGGGGGGGGGGGGGGGGGGGGGGGGGGGGGGGGGGGTGGGGGGGGGGGGGCGAGGGGGGCGATCGCCCCTCCAGTACTGACTGTATGTCGGTTGAGATTGGCATTGGCAACATTTTCGAACTAGACAAAGTGGGGGTAAGTTCCAACGCCTGTTTTTCTCAACAATTGAGGGCTTTTATCAGCACGTGTTTGTGAACCGTGGGAAGGCTAAAGCAAGGGGAACCCCCGGGGGAACCCTAGCTGGCCTCCTCCCTGTTTTTACCCCCTCAGTCAGTGGGGTATACAGGGGGCAGCAGGCCATGCCCCTATTGAAGAAAAAAAACCAGTTTAAAAACTAGAGGAAGAGGAGGAGGAATCGAAGAGGATAGAAGGAGGAAGAGAAGGATCTAGAGGAGGAGGAAGGGTATGGACATATGGGGCGCAAATGGGGGGAGTACGGGTCATTTCCTCATAATTTTAATGTGAGGGACGTTAAAAACATCCTACTAGACCTTTTAGTGTGCGCGTATTAGTTTCAATGTTTCAATATTCAAGCTTAACAAGACGAAGAGGGCTTCAGGAACATTTTTTTTCTGGACCATTTTAGTTCAAAAACTGGTGGTTTTTTTGCTCGATTCGCGCTCACTTTTTCAACTGGTTTCAACATTATAATGGGTCTCAAAACACACCAAATATTCTAAATATTATGTGGTGGGACGTTAAAAACGTCATTCTGGACCATTTAAGTGTTAGAACTTATGACAATTTTGCGTAGGCCTACATCGCGCGCATCAGTTTGAATGTTTCATTATTCAAGCTTAACAAGATGGCATTGTAGGACAGTTTCCCATGACCATTTAGTTCAAAAACTGAAAAAGTTTGCGCGCTCCGCGCGCCACATATTTTCTACAGGTTCTAACATTATAATGGCCCTCAAACCATGCCAAATATTCTAAATATTATGTTGGACCAATTTAAGTGTTAGAAATATCAATTTTTGCGTACATCAATTATCAATGTTTCATCATACAAGCTTGACAAGATGGCTTCAGGCTAGTTTTCCATGACCATTTTAGTTTAAGAAGTTAAACATTGTGCAGGTTTTATGCAGGTTTTAACATTATATTGGCCCTCTGACCCACCAAATATTCTAAATATGTGGGGGACGTTAAAAACATCATACTGGACCGAAGTTTGAATGCAAAAAACCACACCAAAAATACTAAATACTAGGCGGGGGACGTTATTATCATACTGGACCATAGTGTTAAAAATACAATTTTTGTGCGCTTTGCGCGTATTATTTTAAATATTTCTTATTTAAGCCTACAAGGTGGCTTCAGGACAGTTTTCCATGACTAATTTTAATTCAAAAACTCAAAAAAATGTGTGCGCTCCGCGCCAATAAAGGTTTTAACATT